>NW_010587679.1:51674-61796 GCF_000705375.1 Tinamus guttatus | reverse complement strand
CGTTGGCGGGGCCGTTGGTTGCGCTGCCTCTGCCTTCGGTGCCCACTCAGGCATGGCCCTTGGCGGTGCTTGGGCGAGGAGCGGGTTGGTTCTGCTAGCCGCATGTTTTCTTTACTCTGTTCTGTAGCCCTTTTTGGGCTTCCTTGGGGGCCATCATAGCAGGGTGAGGGCTTGCTCTTCCCTGAGGGGTTGTTCTTTTGAACTGAGTGCTCTGTGGCATCCTGCTAAACCATGAGGGCTGTGAGGGAAGTGGCTGAGCTGAGCAAGGGCTGGTGCCAAACGCTGCGTGTCCAGCTTTGCCAGCCCACATGCAGCCTCTCCTGGTGTCCAGGGAAAACACCGCATCCAGACCTTATTTGCACAGAGAAAACAGACAAACAGTGCAATTTGAGGAAGAGTCGTGCCCCTTTTAGAGCTATAAATGTAAAAACAAAACTGAATACAACTCTTGTTTTCCCTGTGCAGTTTTGGTATTCATCACAGCTCAAAGCTAGTGCAGAGGCTGGACAGCCAAGCAAGGCCGACGTGGGGTTTGCCAGTAGAGCAGCACCATTTTAGAAAGGTCGAATGGCCTTTTTGTTGAGCAAGCTGGTGGGTCATGTTCTTGCCAAGCGTGTAGGCTTTATGCATTGTAATGGCACATGCAAGGTTTGGAAAAGTTCGAAAAAACCCTTGGGAGTTGAATCTGCTTCACGGGACTGTTCAGTTGCTTACATGAATAAACTTCTTCAGCTCTGACGATGTTGAAGAGAATTCTACATTTCCCCTTTTCTTATTATTTTACTGTGCATTTCTTAATTACAATAGTCTATTTCTCATGTTATTCACTGGTAAGTCTTATTTTTTCTTTTCCTCTGAAACCTTTGGGGGTTGTTTATTTATTGCTACAGAGTATACGCTAGTCAGCTAACTCTCTGGAAGACTATGTGACCTGTTTATCGCTCATTGAGATGGCAGATGTACAAACAGTATTGTTGTGAGATAGTTACTGTATTTGCATTCGATCCTACCATTTCTTGCTATAAGGCGGGGGGAAAAGAAAAGCAACATATTTTAATGTCACTCTTGAAAACTAAGTATTTCTGTGTCATGACCTACTTCATTTCCTAAAAAATAAAAAATAAAATTCTACAGAATAACCCTTAATTCCCCTGAGTAATAGTTTGCTTTCATAATAGTATGCTTACTCTTTTTTTTCCTGCCTAATTGCTATTTTTACATGTCTCTCACATAGAAATTTGAGTTTGTGGGACAGATGACTCATTGCTTCTGCCTAGCCAGCCTGAGACTGAGAAAATGGACCAAATTTGATACTGAAAAATCCTCTGGTTTCATTAAAGCTTTGCCTCCATGTGTCAGTTTGCTCTACCTACGAAAATGAGGGATTCACAGGAGCAGCACGATTGTGAGAGCTATTGCTGCAGTCCTGAGGACTAGCACCTGCTTGGGGCTCTTGGAGTCCTGTCTAAGGCTGCTTTTTGGGCATGGTTTATGCTTTCTGATTTCACTGTAATTGCTTGGTGCCTAGAGAAATAGGACTTCTTTCTTGACTGCTGCAATACACTTAGTAAGTAAAAAATAAACTTTGTATCATTCAGGTAAAGAGTTAATGCATTGCTGTTAATCACAGATAATTTTGCTAAAGTGGTCTTTGATACTGGTTAGTCTTAAATTTTACTTATACAGAAAGAAAACAACAGGTGAAACTTGTTACATAAACAAAGATTCAGATATATGCCTGTGATTTTTTATGTGAGAAAATACTTGTCTACCCAAAAAGTCATGGATTCACAGAGAAAGGAGTAATGATTGTAGGGACAAAAAAAGATTGCAGCTCTGAAAGTTGAACAGTGGCAAAATGAAAGTGTCTTTTCGACAGATTCTTGGGGATGAATATAGCATCTTTTGAACAAAAAGCTGACATTAAAGATAGCCTTACTGAGGGAAGCTGATTGCCACTTGTCTTTTATTGAAATGGATCACAGCCATTTGTGGTCACGCACTTTGTGCATTGCTACTTGTCACTGGGAAGTATTTCCTTTTCTCAAGGCCTGCTAGCCAGAAGGTAAACACACCTGTGACACTGTCGTTCTTGAATACTTTGTACAGCCAGTGGTGGGGCTGATCATGGAACTCATTGAAACTTTTGGATTGCCAGCTGCACTTTATTCAGGATAACTTAACACTTCTCACAGAAACACCCTTGGGACCCCAAGGAAAAAAAGGAAGAAGAAAGACACTTTTGGATAGAAGCATAGTTAGAAAAAGACTTGTAGTTGAGAGCTTCTGCTACTTGATTTCTTCTATATTCACCAAGGCAGATTTTTATGTGCATTCTGTATCAATAAATAGGCACACATCAAAGAAACACATTGTTCAAATCTCAGTTTTTCTTCCCAAGAAAAATGGCAGTTTTCCAGACTTCATATATTGGCTACTTGTTCTTAGACAAAGAAGCAACTTTTCTTATAAACACACTGGAACCTAATCTTGTTGTGTTCAATGGTCTTTGTAAGCTTGTGTTTTTTAAACCAGCTGCCCTTTCTGTATCCCTTTGCAGGAAAAGCAAAATTTCAGGCATATGCTACTGCTCTTGTTGTGCATGGTTACTTCAAGAAAAAAGAAAAAGAAAAAGAAACATTAGGAACAAAACTATACATGGAAATTGCTTTCCCGGTAAGCTCCGCACAAGCTGTGTGTATTTTACACCCTTACTTTTTCTTGCTATATCACCCATCTTTCTTTAAACAAAGGTGTGGCATTTTTTATTTACTACTTTAGATTGTAAGTACATTGAGCCAGGATTGCCACTCTTCCTTATTTGTGCCTTTACAGTGGTCTGTAGTCCAGAGAAGAGCCGGTGAGGAAGGATCATTTCTTCCTCTGCATACTTTGGAGGATGCAGAGAGGAAAGTGGATTGTGAAGGCACATGAAAGTAAGTCAGCTGCATTCTGAGTTATTCCAAGGCCTGTTTTGTAAAATGAGTTATTTAAATTGTTAAAACAGTTCAGCTTCATTAGTAACAACCAAAGTTTTATTGCTATCCTTATTGTAAACTTTTCCTGTCTTTCCCTTTCTACATCTATCTCACATGTTAATGAAAGGAGGTTGTTGGGGGTGCAAGATGTCAGCCTTCCCTTCTTGGTATTGCCGTGCAGTTCCTCAGGCCAGAGTTACACAGTGCAGCCTGGCAGCACCGTGTCAGAGACCTGGCCGGTAGCTTGGAAGGGGTGGGTTTGCCTGGAGAGCATAAGCTGGGTCCTTGAAGTGATGCACAGGCTCATCTCTCCTGTTTGAGGTCTGAGAACCCAGTGTTAAGTTTGAGATGCCCATGGTGTTTCAACATACTTTGTGTTTGGTAGCCCTTGATATGCTCACAGCACTGTCACTAACTTTGGTTGCACCTGTGAGTGCGCGGTACATCTCCATGACAGACTTCTGGGACAAGCACTGAAAACTAGCAAGCCCCTATGAAAAATGCAGTTTCAGCAATGTTTCCATCACCTCGCATGGGGACACTTACAATCCCATTTTTCAGGCACAATCTACCTGCTCTGACCATGACATCACTCTTTTCCCCAAATCTGTGTCTCATTTGCCAAGCACTGTCAATACTGGGCGTACCAGGCACCAACTGGATTGCTGTGGCAGCAGCAAGTAACCCACTTACTCCGACCAACTGGATTGCTGTGGCAGCAGCAACCCACTCACTCCATGCAGCTGGTGTCCCAGCTCACGCTGTGGGAGATGAGGATAATCCTACCCCTGGCATCACCCAGCTGACTCATGAGGATCTTGCAAGAGGCCACTTATCTCCACTCATGACACCTCCTTGGCATGCACAGGACTACAGCTAACCTGGGTGATCCTTATGACACTTGCCTGGAGCCACTTCAAAAGAAATTTTTGGGTGTCTTTCACATCACTGCATTCTCTTTGATGTCTACCCCAAATGCTGAGACCCTTCTCCTATTTACAGTACCCTGTCTTTTCCTTGGGAACAATATAAGCCGTGTCAGTCTTGCAGTGACTGTATACTTCTTTCTCTCCTTTCTGTATCCTTCTTCTCTCTCTCTTTCTCTTTTCTGTTCATTTCACTCTTTGTCTTGTTTATTGCTGTATTTTCCTTTATTAATTAGTATATTGTTGGGCCTCTAAAGAAAGCTGTTTCACTCAATAGGGCATCAAAGAATGAGCAGCTGCTGCAGGAGTAACCTGTTCTCTGAACGCCAGCTACCACTACACAGCAAAGCAAAGCTGGCAAGAACAGCTTCTCTTTTTACTTTCCTAATTAATTAAGAGAAGAGAGGGAGCAGAAGGGAAAATCGAGTGCTTGATAACAGCAAGGGAAAAGGGAAAGCAGGGGAGGGAAGGCAGAGCAAGATAGGAAGAGGGGACTACGACTTTCATTCACGCCACTGAGGAATTTTAGTAAAGCTATGGGGAACAAGCAAACTTTCCAGGACGCTCACATCAGACTGTGTTTACTTTTTCTCCTCCTCAACCTCCTCTCACATCAGACCCTTCCCTTGACACATTGCCTCCCATCTCTTGCCTGCCCCTCTGTCCCACTTAATTTCTCCATTGCTCTCCTAAGCCTGTTGAAATGCTACTGATAACTTAAATATTCCTGCTCATGGTGCCAGTCACCCTTTCCCTTTGACTTTCAATGAAACAAGGCAAAAACATAAGGGTGGGATTCCAGTTAAGCTATTATAAAAAGTGGAAAAGGCAAAGTCAGGAAGGGAAAAGTAGATATAAAAGAACTTACTGTTGGAACCAGGGGATTGCACTATTTGCCTAGTGCCTAGTTTGCCTCTGCAGATGAACTGGTTATTTTGCAAAAAGCTATGTGAAACTATAGGTAAACTATCAAAAGGTTTCTGTGTGAACAGAAAAGGGAAAAAATGTTCTCACTGTGGAGACTTAACTCCAAACCACTAACATCAGTTAAAATATTACTCTTTATGAGGCGGATTGCTCTATTAGAGTAAAAAAAAAATGATGAACAGCTCCAATTGACTGTGTGTTTATAATTTCATTTTCTTACCTCCTGTCAAGGAATTTATATAAAGAGTAAAGCAGGTACTTCCTTTTCAAAATTTCTTTAACATATAGTGAAATACAATGAAGAGTAGACTTCTCGTCATTTGAAGTCTGTTACAACTGGACAGGTGCAGTTGGTTGTTGTTGCTCTTTCAAGGACCACAGAACAACACACTTCTGAGGCTAGAATATTCAAGTCCAAAAAGAAATTGTAATATACTAGACTTAAAGATCTACTTGGTTTCCACGTAGCGTAAACTCTTGAATGTTTTTAGGCATGTCACTGCCTTCGGTAAGACTCTTGATACGGGCAGTGTGTGTGCTCACCTGTTTCATCTCTTCCTGATAATGTGGCAGAATCCTTGCTGCTTTTCTTCTTTCTTCAGTCATAACTGTTAAACAAAAGCACAAAAAAAATGAGCCATTTGTCCTTTTAGGTGAGACAGATGTGGCACTGAAACCGATGGGGTTTCCACGCTGCAGGTACAAAGTACACTAAAACAAACATATGTGGGTCATATAAACATGGCAATACAACAAGTGTTGTCCTGGCTTTTTAAGATGTTCTTAAAGTAGGAAATGTGCAATATCAAATCTTTTTTCAGAAGTTCACCTTTAAGGACAGTTGAAAACAACTACCAAGGGATACTGTGGGCTGAATTCCCTGAGGTACCTGCTGGAGGTAGAGGTGTTTTTATTTGAGTAAAATTGTAATGGGTTTCTGTCCCAGAAAACAAGCAAACGAAACCCAAATCCCAGGCTATGCTAGCTGCTGTTGAGGCGGGCAATGATATTCCTATGAACTACAGCATGGATTTTAATTTAATGAATTTATTTTTCTTCGTTTATCTGCTTTTACATCCTGTGATGCCTCAACCGATAGTACATATTTCTTTTGAGGATGGTATTTTTTTTTCTGATAGATATGACTGAATCCCTAAGATTTTTACTCACCGTCTCATACAAGCAGTGAGTAACTAAGGTGAATGTTGATGATCACTTAACTACTGCAACTGAACTACAAATTGTTTTTTGTTAAAACCAGGACAACTGTGGCAACTTTTATATGAAGAAAGGGTTAAAAATGAAATTTAGTAATCTGTTGTTAAAATAAGAAAATGCCTTTATGTGAGTTATTTTAGGTGAATTAGACAGTGCGTATGTCCATCTTTGCTTGAAAATGCAGAATTTCAAAGTTTTTAACCTGATTAGATCCAAATACCCTGTACTATGCCACCCACATCTATCCAATCTGTCAGAAAGTTAGAACTATGTATTCCTTTAGGATTGAGAACATAATTCTTTGGCTGTCAGATTACTCTGACAAATTACATTATAATTACTTCCTCATTAATTACTGTGACAAATGTTGATCTAAAGAGAATTAAAGATGAAGTTCATTTAAAATTCTCAGAGCATGAGTAGCTAAGATATCCCCTGGACTCCTTTAATGTTCATTAATATTTGAGCACGTTAACATATTCATACCTATTGCATGAAAGCTAAAAGAGATTTCTATCATTCTCTTCAAAGAGTTCTTTAAAATATATTGGAATTTTATTTCCTTCTGAAACTTATTTTAATTTAAAAATTTCTATTCTGTGCTTCTAAGAAAGCTCCTTTCTCTCTGCTAATGCAAGCCTTGGTTGATCATTGGTTTAACAGCATAAAAAAGTAGATGCTCCTATTCTGAGAAGTTGTTTTGAAAGGTGACAAGAATGCCTATGTAGAATACATCACATTTTGGAGTACAAGGCCGCCCAGGAAATTAAAGGATGACTAAGAGTTCAAACATCTCTGAAGAAGTATGAGAGATGGAAATAATTTGCAACCTGAAGAAAGATTTACCTTTCTTTGAAAACAAAATATTGGAAATGTGTTTCTTCAGGATCACTTTTTCTCTCTGAGTTCGTTTTGGGCTGTTGGCAGGCCTGAGCATCAGGCTGATGAGTGCAAATTATGCATTTTCCCATAACCATATGAATGCTGCTGTTTGCTGAGGAGCAGCAGAGCGCACATGTGATTCAAAGGTGCTTTGTGATCATATTTATAAATCTTAATTTTGCTTGGCAAGCCATGGGGTAGAGTTGTTCTCTATCTCTGAAGAGCCTGGAGTAACAATTCTACCTTGCAGCAGAGCATAAATTAGCTTGGTGACTGATCTGCTTGTACACGACACTGGACAGCTTCTACCAGGATCTGAAAGCAAGAGGAAAACTTGTATCAGCTCTTACCCACCAAGAACTGGGGAAGCTGCTTTAGGTTTCCTTTCCCCGAGCAGTTATTATAGTACTTTCAGTCGCATTCAGCAGACTTTGCAATTCTGGAAGGTCTTTTATGAAGCACTGTTAATCAGTGCAAGATGGCAAGAGACAGGCGACATTGGTTTTTATCCCAATTTTGCCACTATCTTTCTCTGGGACCTTGGACCAAATTGATCTTTTGAATCTGTGCACTTTTCTCACACTGGATGATTTGCTGGCAACAGTCTCATTGACTGGAAAGCTCCCAGGATTTTTCTGTTTGGGAAAATGGGAAACCTTGTCACACAAGTGTTGTTTCCATGTGTGCATCTAGGAAGTGTGTTCATGGCTTTTACTTTTATTTCTTTGGTACCCTTGAAAGACCTTTTGTAGCTCTGGAGAATGAGCTGACCCCTTTTGTTCCCCCAGCCTGAAAAAAGGTTGTATTTTGTTTAATTAACCTTTGAAAACATTGGGCCAAATTCTACTCCCACTACATCATTCAGAATAGCTCCGGAGTAGCTCTAACTTACAGATGTGTATTTGAGAACAGTATTTTACCCAAACCCTTCCATCCTCTGAAGTGTAACAAGTCCATGGCTCAGTATGCCAGAAGATGCAGACAATTTTACCTCTTACACTTCGTAGCATTAGTTGTATTCCAGGCATATTGGTGCTTTAATGTTCCTCTGGTTCTTTGTCTGAACTGCAGTGTAGCAGAGAAGACCTGCAATGCTAAACTGGAGATATCTGAGCCTGAGCTACTCTTCATGCATCTTTGTTTCTGCATTTTTTAAAAAAAGGAACAAAGGGTAGAGACAGAAGTTTTGAAAGTATGGTAGTTATAAATAATAAAGGACAGGCCATGGAAAACTTTTTTGTTATTATTCTTATAAAATCACATTTTTGGGTTCATTTTGGTGTGCTAATATCATATGCATCTTTAAAAGGTAACTTTCTTCATAGCAAAGCAAGAAGCTGACTGCCCTAGACTGTATTTTACTGAGATTTTCCTTTCTGATGCCTGTGTGCTCAACTCTCTATTATGTCAGTACTCATGTTTATGTCAAAATAGATATTTAGCAGTTGGAATATGTCTTAACTCCAATAAAAAAAATGAGTAAACATCCATCTGGTCTGGTGCCAATGCCTTTTCTTTAGGCATGTTTAGATTTCTTTAGGTGTGTTCTTTAGGCTGTTCTTTAGGAATGAGCTGCTCATTCTCACTGAAGGAGTCTTGTCTCCTCCTAGCCTTCCCTGATGGAGTAGATAAACCGGTCTTTGAGTCTTCTCTTCTCATGAGGGTTGATGTTTCTTTCATACTAAGTGCCCTTTTCTGGATCTGTTCCAACTTAGTCTTTTCTGATTATGGACGTCCAAGGTCATATACTGTCCCAGGTGAGTTTTCCCTATAAACTGTGGCATTAGCATTTCCTTCTCCTTAGTGGAAACACCTTGCTTGTTCCGCCTGAGGCTGCAGTTATCTCTCTCCTGACCAGTCACTCTGATCCTTCATAAACACATAGTAATCCACCCAGGGGGCTCAGTCACATTTTCAGCCACTGAGCATAGTCTTGGCTCTACCATTGCACTTCTGTTACTCTTCTCTTCAGGGAATCCACTTCTTCCAGTATGGTTCTCCAAACTGCAAATGCTGACTTTTACTCCTTGGTTATGCCAAGAAAATAAGTTAAATTAAGTAATTCAAATGCATCTGTGATTAATCTTTGAAGAACTCCATCCAGTATTACCCTCTACTTCCGCCTTGACAAGAGAAGTCCCATCTCTCCTTTAAGAAGTTCGTTCATCTCTTTGTACTTCCTAGACAATCCCCATATCCGTGTATTTGATCCATGAAAAAAAATGAAAAGATAATCATTTTATTTGTTTAGATTAAATGATGTGAACTAAAATTAATACAATATTCAGATGAAATTCAAGCAGCTTCTGTAATGAAATAAATATTTATTTAAAGAAAAGTGAAGTGTGTTTGATGACCTCCTTATTTTTCTCTCAAGCCATGTGTATCATCCATCCATGTTAATCTGTGTCGGATTTCCTCTGTAAAGCAGTATTTCCTCTGGAAGCCAATTCAAAACACTGTTTTTGGTCACTGCCAAACAAATTGCTTCAACCTAACCTCAACTTAAAAGAATGTAAATGCATGAGGGTGAAATTTCAAGGATGGAAATGAAATATAGGTATGTTCCAGAGTCCACAGGCAGCATTTTGAATCCCTGTCTTCCCTGAGCTTGGAGTTTCAGCTTCACTCCCTGCTATAAACCCTCACTGATGCTGTTGCAGAGGTTCAGCTTTATCCTCTTTAAAGGAGGACACTTGGACACATATATTCGAAGTACAGATCTGAGTCAGTCAGGAAGAACCTTGCAAAATGAATAGTGATCACTCAAATCAGAAGCAATGGCAGACTAAGGGCTGCTGTTCTTTGGTTAGCGAGTTAAAAAGAGTTAAGAAGAAGAAGAAGAAAAACAAGATATCTAAGTTATCATCGGAGGCCAGCATGATGACAATTTATGATAGAGTAAGGGCATGGGGAAGAAGCGCACGTTGGAGGTTGCTGCCCAGGCTTGTTTTGAAGCAGTCACTCAAACGTGAGTGATCGCAGGCCACCCTAGAGGACTCCTATGGATGTTTCAGTAAACCCAGGTACAAAGAAATGGGTGAAAAGCACACATACACACGCACGCACAAAAAAAAAAAGAAAAAAAGAAAAAAAAAAAAACATGTAGCACGAACATTTCTCCCGGGGACGATACGAGAGGACCGGCTGAGGGAGGGGGCCGCGTTCCCCCCGGCCGGAGAGGGGCGGGA
>NW_010587679.1:14755-43567 GCF_000705375.1 Tinamus guttatus | reverse complement strand
GGCAGCTGCCGGTGAAGCAAAACGGGCCGGGATGGCAGCGGAATAACAAGCAGCCCGGCGCAAGCTGCCCCTCGGGCGAGACCGGGGCGGGCATCCGCGCTGCGCCCTCGCCCTGAAAGCGCCGATTTCACGCAGACCCGCTGCGCGCCCCCCCTCGCTCCCCTACCCCACTCAGGGCCGCGCATCCCCGCTACCCCCCGAATCCCTCCCTGCGCATGCAGAGGATTTAGGCTGTTGCAAGCGAAGCCAGGGGGATCGGAAGTGTGCGGTGTGTGCTCTGCAAAAATAACTAGTTTCAGATTAATGAAGGAGTGACAATTTCAAGGCTAACGTTGGCACTGCCCAAGCCAGAGCGTGGGGAGCTCGCCAGGCTTTGCTTTATATTGTCCGCTTTTCTGGAGAGCAGACAAAGATGGATAGAGAGACATTCAAAAGCGGGAGGCGTATTTCAAGCAGCTCAATGAAGAGGGTTGTCACTTAAAGACAAGAACCATAGTGCTTTGATGACTTTGTATTAGCCTCACCGTTTCAAATAAGTGACTCCACTCCCTTTACGGAGTTCACCAAATTTAGTAGATGACACTTCAGCGGGGCTGCTCTGGGCAGCAACAAGAGCCTGTAATAGCGGGGGGCGGCGTAGGGGGAACTCCTGGAGGATTTAGGAAAGAAAAGTGCCGCTCCCGAGCTTCTTTCTCTTCCCATCCCCGAGCGATTAACCTCGATAGCGCCGCGGTGCAGAGTTTCCGTGGGGCAGCGCTCCGCAGCTTTGCGAGGGCCAGCTCAGCGCACGGCTTTTTTTTTTCCTGTTCTTGGAGAAAAGCAGGGAACGGGGTTGAAAATAAAGTTGTGCGCAGTCTTTGCACGCCTTCGTGCATGTCCAGGGCCAGACACACGCTTGTACCATACACGCCTGTGTGTGCCGGAGGTATTTGCTCCATGGTGCCGTCGGGTCCCTCTCTAGGTCGCCTCGCTCCGTGGCCTCCTCGGCTGCGCTGGGGACACCCCTGCTGGATGTTTGCCAGGGAAAGCCATCAAGGGCTTCGATTTTTTGTGCCAAAGACCGGTATTTTTTAAGATAGGGGACCCCCGACCGCTGCAGACCCCCAGGCTTTGAAGGCGCAGCGAAAGGGCTTCGCTGTGCGCTGGAGAGAACCGTTTAGTCACTGTTTCATTAGGCACTATTTGAACCTTGCAACATGTGGTAATTTCTGGGGCAAGCTGAAAAGGGGGGATTATGTAGGAGGGACACAAGGAAATTAGCGAACGGTTAATTTAACTCGTTTTCTGGTAGAATTTTCGATACATTCCTAATTGACCGAGGAGGCAGGTGAAGTCTTCAGTTCCAGGCAGACTCATTCACGGTGAGAATAAATGGCTCTTTTTCAACTCACACTGCTCACAATATATCATCAGGAAAAAGACATGCAATGAATATGTTGATTTTTTTTATTATTATTAATGGAATTACACCCTGCTACGCAGGTGTGAGGGTAAAAACCTATACTGCAATGAAATCAGATTAACAATGAAACGAGATTTTTATTAGCTTTCTATGTCACATAGACCTGGATTTAAAGTGTCAAAACAAGAAACAAGGAGGAGAGGGGGAAAAAAAAGATGCTTCAAAGGCAAGAGTGTCAATCATCGGGCAGAAGTAGTAGCTCTGTATCCAAATAATAATTAGCTGTAATTCCCGGCGAATATCCACACCGCACACTCCACGCTGTTAATATCATATAGAGACTGTATGATTAGCCTATAATGGCAAATCTCCGCTAAGCCCGGGGGTTGCCAATTAACCCCGGCGTTTGCTGAGAAACAGGAAGAGAGTTTGAACGAAACGTGGGATCTTTTTATTTCTTCAGGCATTAAGCTGTGGCCGAGGCATTGTCGCCGTGAGCCGGAGTCGGGACTGGGGCGGGTGGCGGAGCCGGGACCGGAGTGGGGGCCAGAGTTGAGACTTGGCAAATCTCCGCTAAGCCCGGGGGTTGCCAATTAACCCCGGCGTTTGCTGAGAAACAGGAAGAGAGTTTGAACGAAACGTGGGATCTTTTTATTTCTTCAGGCATTAAGCTGTGGCCGAGGCATTGTCGCCGTGAGCCGGAGTCGGGACTGGGGCGGGTGGCGGAGCCGGGACCGGAGTGGGGGCCAGAGTTGAGACTGGGACTGGAGCTGGAGCTGGGACCGGGACAGTCTTTTGTCAGCAACCTGCTATAGAGAGCGGAGGGCTCTGCATGACAAAGCACAATTAAACCGGCTATTCAGCGCCGCTGCAGCTGGTAGCCCATTGGGGAGAGCGGGAGGGAACTCGAATATATTAATTGTGCGAAGGGGAGGAGAAAAAATACAAAAAAAAAGAAAGGGAACAACCCCGACACCGCATGTGTGTGTATTGCCCCCTCCTTTATTTATTTATTTGCTTGCTGGGACGGGAAGTGGGAGGAGGAGGAAGGGCGGCCCCGGGGCAGGCGAAGGGCCCCTCTCCGCGGAGTGGGGCTGGCCCTGGCGAAGCCCTCGCAATGGTCTGGGTGACGCCTGCGGGCCTCGGCACCCGTGGCCTTGCCAAGCGGAGCAGAGCGGCTCCCTGCCCGGCTACAGGAGACGGCGGTGGGCATTGGTAACCGGCAGCCAAGTGAAATTGTGGTTTAATATGTTAGCAAGGCCATAATTTCCTCTCAGGATTCGCTTTTCCCTACTTTTGTTTTTCTTCACTGTGGCCCAACCAGAGTCTATTGCGAGTCTGCTGAAAAGCTTTCGCAGACTCAGGGGCACCAGCCCCTAGAAAAGACTGAATGACAGCCAAAACAGAGAAAATGCTGGAGAAGTAGCGTTAAAATTGACCCAGGCAATCTATGGTATTTCATTATTATCTTCCAAAACCAATGACCATAATACACATACGGCTACAATCTGTATGAAAAAAAAGGAAAGAAAAGAAAAAGAAAAAAGAGAGAGAGAATTAAACTGCAGAATGAAGTGTCCCAGAAAGGTATTGTATGGAATAGTCATTGCGCTCTAAACAATCCAACTCTTGCAGTAGTAAATGAGTTTTTGTTGAGAATTATGTACCACTGCACAGAGAACTGAGAACTGATATAAGGTCTTGAGCCACAAAGACATAGACCTGAATAGGCATCTGTCCCTTTTCCTCTCTAGAAGGGTGCAATGATGAAGAAGGTATGATGAAGAAGGTTTTAATGCCACAAATACTCCCAAACCCCTCAAGTCAGCATGAAGCCAAGGCCACAGTGCATCCAGAAGATGCAAATGACACCTGAGTCAAGAAGTATGCCAGGAATAACACATATATTGCATTTGAATAACATATATATCTATTCTAATTTTCACCAATGAGCCTAGATTTTAAGCAGCTTATCACAGTTATCCAGTTCTTGTAGAGCAGTCATCACATCAGTCATGACTTTATAGTTTCAACAGAGTAAAGAAAGTAGAGACATCACTATTTACATACTGCAAAGGATGAGTACAGTTGCATTTTTTTGGCTACTCTGACAGATGAAACTTGGATTTTGATGAATGGAGTGGATAGGCCCTTATTCAATGTTGACTTTAATTAACTGTTAATACTAAAGACATCATCAAGTCTTTAGACATATGGATGATTCCATCCAATTCAGTGGGACTGTGACCACAAGTTAATCCTGATTATGTTAAAATCTGCTGTATCTTTGGGAGGGAACCAGGGCATTAGCAGAAAACATAAATCCTAGTTGATGACAACAATGCCAGTTTTCATGTTTCTGGCATCATTTTCCCCTGTTCTCATAATTTTGTTTAAGAATGTAGGTCTTTTTATTTCATCAAATGAAACACAGTTTTCAGTGAATTAATGAATATCCAGAAACATGTACCATTTTTTCCCTCTTGTATAAGGACCTGCCAATTTATCATAGGGAAAAGTTACCAACTCTGAAATCACTATGTCAGAATGCTGAAAGAAAAGATCACTTTTTTTTTGTATTGTTTTGATTGGTTTTCTCCCCCTAATTCTTTTTTTTTTCCTAATCTGTTTTATTGTTTGTTAGCATCTTTGCAAGACCGAATGTTCTGAGGCAATGTACAGTGTAATAGGCTTTGACAGTGAAGTCCACTTAACTTAAGTTCACTGGGTTTTCAGTGAAAGCTGTTAAACTGCAGTATAGTTGTCAAAGTTCTTATTTACTTATTTTCCACAATTGCTATTAAATGTAAGCAAGTGATTGCATGCACAGGGTGTAGCTCCCAAGTTTTGGATTTTTCTTAGGCTAAGAAATGCCTCAGCTAGTCTCCCTCAGCAATGGTTCATTTCTCAAAGTTATGTGAAAAATGATCAGACCTTTTCCTTTTTTTTTTTTTTCAGAGCAAACTTAAACTAGAAGTTTTGTTTAGGGAGATAATTCCACCCTTTAAGCAAAGCTGCCATTATAGGTGGGTATGAGAAGAAAGAAAACCCAAGTTAGATGAGGACCTTGTACAAAAAAAAGGCATTGAGTGTTTCAGAAACCTTGATTCAGGACCTCACCTTCTTACTAATATTTGGGAAGAAGACTGAGTGAGTCTGCTATAAACATGGAGCAGACCTCATATATCTGCCTCATATAGGCCAAGGACCTCTCCATAGTAAACACGTAGTGGCTTCAGCTCCCTGCCCTGGTGCCAAAGTTGGTGACCGCAGCTGTGCTGCCAAGGTTCCCCCATTCTGTACTTCGCTATCCTCAGGAGGACCTGCAGCTGTGTCCACCAGCAAAGGGAAAGGGAAAACGCTGTATTTATGAGTGAAAATGAACCATGAGAAGAACAGACTGCCAGGCTTAGGTACACCAGCCATGTTTTTGCTAGGGTCTCATGGCCAATTTAAGAAGTCAGTACTGCCACTGGAAAGATGATCTTTGCCTGAAGGCCTTCCCTCCCCTGGTTCTCTGATCTGTCCTGTCCTCTGCTCTTGCTCTTCACTGTGGTTTCCTACCCAAACTTGTGTCCTGGCCTTCGTCCATTTCCTTAACAAGTACTTGAAAACAGAAAGGGTAACCAGGTCACCCAGCTTGCAGCTCTGCACCTTCGCTGGAGGTGGGAGCTGTAGCTTATCGTTAGTCCTCTCCTAATTGATGGTGACTAATGGGTTCAAAAAAGACAGGGGAGCTGGGGGAACGAGGCTGAGAGATGGGCAGAGAGAGGGACCAGCAGACTGCTCTCCTAAATTTAATCTCCTTAAGAAGTGAGGTTTGCAGTATCAGCAGCTGGCAGAAACTGCCTTGTCAAAGTTGCTAGTTCAAAGTTGAAGTATCTTTAAAAAGCTTCAGAATAAATGCAGTCTTTGTAACAGGCTTTCCTGGAGGAAGATTTCTCCCATGTCGGAGGCACAGGAAAGTCACTGGAAAGGCGCAGAGCTTGGAGCCATAGTGCCGGGTACTTTTTGGGCACTTGGCCATAAACTCAAGAGATAAGTGGAGGGTTCTGACCTGCAAAGAAGAGGGTTGCATAAATGTTGTAGGAAAAGAAGAAAGTGAACTAGTCCATGTCTGGAACAAAGAACAACACAGATCTGCTCTTTCTGTAACTGTTTCACCTCTGTCACCCCTATCTTCTTCCCATAGGTCCATTAGGAAGAGGCAGAGATCTATTGTTTTTTTCCTGAAACAAGCTCAAGGGCATATGAGGAAATCTGATATTTGAAACTGAAGAATAATTTTGGTGTTATAAACAGACATGAAAAAGTAATGCTTGGAAGTTTTGAGTTCAGTTTCAATTTCAGTTTTCCCATCATCTTAGCTTTCAATCTCAGGTGTTCCAGGATCTGTGACAAGTTTTATTCCTCAGCAATTATTTCTTACTCTCGCTATTCATAGACCTTGGCCTTCATATATCAGCCTATTCAGACCTTTTGCAGACGGAAAAGTTCTTTTTTTTTTTTATTTTAACAGAAGCAAGCAGTCTATATTACACCCTAGACTTTCTATTACTTAACATTGTTCTTTTTTATGGAACTACTAAGAGCAAGAGTACAAAAGCAATTTCATTGCTTGAGTTGCTTTATTGTCTTCTACTGTTTTGGGGATCACCAGGAAATGAGATGAGGAAGCACTTGTTTCTCTTTCACCTTCTAGCAACTTTAGTCTTTGAAAGCACGCAGAATAATGTTGGAAACAATCAACATACCAGATACCAGTTTATGGTTCATTTGTTGGTTATATACGTATGTTTTCTATTAAACATATAAGTTCATGCTCAGTCCTTTCAATCCACTTAAAATAGCAATAGAAAATCACAGGAAATTATGTGTTTTAAAAGATTATTTACACATAAAAATTGTATACTTTTGTGGATCACAAACTTTTGGCAGGAGCTGCTGGAACGTTTATGGAATTGACGGCCATGGAGATGGGAGAGGTCCAGGGCTGAGACAAGGAGCAAACAAGAGGACCCCTCCGGCCCTGCTTTGATGAGGAGCACAGACACCAGCTGCCCATCTGCTGTGAAGAGGGAACTTGAACTAAGGCCACCAAATGGAGACACTGAACAACCACAGGGCAATTTAGTAGAACAGGAGGAACAAACTTCAGGATCAGGTCAGGGTAGTTGGGTGGTTATTCCTCCTGGACCCTTTTTGGAAGGTACAGTAAAGGGAAAAGGTGAAATACAAAAAGAAATGGGGAAAAAGTTTTCTCTACAAAAGTATTTTGTTTCATCTGAGGTCTCGCTGTTCAAGCTGCCAAGTCTTATAAAAGGGGGAACAGAAATGACCATTAAACCTAAGAATAGTGAGGGATTTGACAACCTCCTCTGTATTGTAACCAGAATGGAAAATGGCATGACATGAATCCTTTCTAGTGGTGCGACTGTAAATGAGAGTGGGACTAGCACCACCGTAACTATTACAAGCTTAATAGCGTAATCTTGTGTGGTCTTCTGGGGATGGCCTAGCTGGGATGCCTTGGCTCTCTATTTGGTGGAAGTGCTGTGTGAGAACGGCTGTGTGCTCGTAGCTCAGGATCTGTGCTCTAGCAAATACACGTGCAGTAGCAAATACAGTATCTGTAAAGAGCAGAAGCTTCTGCTTTAATTACTTTGATGTTGATCTACTTCAAACTCTTCTATAACCTCATGACAGTGATGTTATATGACTATATTATATGACGGTGGCTACGAAGTACTTTCGTGAGCCTGCTCCAGCTCTTAAAGGCCTGCAGAAGGTGGGCTTTTTATCTAACTTGGGCTGTTCTTCCTCTCAGCAGGCAAGGTTGAGGGCCAGACATTTCAGACTGTGTAGCAGGCCCACATATGTGCAAACATAACTGTGCCCACAGGCAACCCCGAAGCCGTGTGTGCAGGCATGTTTGCACATGCAAATCCAGATCTCCACGTGTCAGCTGGAGTTTGCTCACACACAGTAACTAGCTCAAGTAAAGTACATCATAAAAATGTGACTTTAGTTGTTTTAGAAAGTGAACTGAAATGATAATATTTACCTGAAATATTTCATGCTGTTATGCATTTCCCGATCTCCTGGGAAAGCATGGGAAGGCTTTGCTGATCTGCAGGTAGAACTTGTTTCTATTGTTTGGTTCCCATATGAACTTTTGATACCTTATAAGATTATTTTCATATGTCAGTATTATGCATCATTTAACAAAGAAGTGAAACTCTGAGAGGTACTTATGGGGAAAAATACACCAAGGCTAGGTTTGCAAAGTACGTCATATTGTTTTTGAGTAGAAGATTCAGAAGTTAAGGTAAGAACATGGGGTGGATAATGGCTGCACATTTAAGGCTCAAATAATTTTTCATCTAACACAGATCCTATTTGTATAATCCTGTTTGGATTATCCCTGCCAGAGGAATTAACTATTTTCACTCATTTGCATTTTTCAGTACTTTCTGGTACTTAATAAGCTAAAAATGTTGCCTTTTTTAGGACCTCATTGTTCTTCTGTTAGTGTGGTATGTGGAAAAAAACCACCATGTATGTGTGATCTCATTTTAAATCTATTATCAGTATTCTGAATAAAAAGAATAATTGTGCTATGCACTGAAATAAATGCAGTCACATTTATTTGAGGGCAAGATAATTTTCCAGAATATAAAATAGCAGGAAGAGCTGATTTTTGATCTAACTGAAGTGGACTCACTGTGAAGACTCATATATGACTGCATATTTGAAGAGACTAATGCTTGTATTGTTTTTTGGTTCCATGCAGAAAATAGAGTTAAAACCTTTATAGAGCCATTGGACCAAGTAAAGTCAAATCCATGGAGGTGCTGGTTCTTGTGAGCAACCCAAAAGCAGAAAGGATGCAGGAACCCTTCTATTGACTTCCTTAGTTCTGTTCTTTCCATGTGTTTGATAGATGAAATTTGTTCTTACAAGTATACTTTCGGGTTGCATACAGATAAAGCAATCTCTGGGTGCTCTGAGGATGAGAGCAAAGAGCAATTAGAACGTGTGTTAGGCTGATGTTAAACCCTGCACTGAATGCACTGTGGTGTATTCACAATTCAAAGCACACTTCAGGGTCTAGACTGCAACTTGATACAGAATAGTTCACTACTAAAAATGAGTGGACCACTAGGGCTTCTAATCATTGCTTCACGCTACCTTCATTATATTTTCTAACTAGCTATCCATTTCTTACAATGTTAGGAAGAATTATTTGCTACAACTTCAACTGCTCTGTTGTTTAGAGAGCAATTATAGCCGTGTTACTCGGGAGAAAAGTGAAAATAAATGACCACCAAAAGCAGACTGCTGGCCAAAGATTAGAAATGCTGTTGGACGTCCCATTCCAAGCTTCCCAAGAAGATCAGTTGGATTTCTTATGGTTATTAACAGTTCATCTGGGTCTGTAGTTACTGATTCCAGTGTCATTCAGTGGATGGGAAGAATATCAGGCCCACGATGAAGGAGCACTTGTGCATTTGTCTATACCTTGCACTTGCATTTAGCAGAGCTTGCATTTATTCCAATACTGTGCTCTCTTGTATCTCCCTGTGGGCTGCTTAATATGTCTGGAAGAACAGAACATCTGCCTTAAGAAATGGTTACTCTAAAAGGGTCTGATTTGTTAAAATCAGTGACAAATCCGAATACAAAACCTAGATTTTAGTAGCACATAAGGGATGTATTTTTATGAAACACTTCCATGTATTTAAACACATTATTCCCAGAATTCCTACTTTTTTCAGACAGAACTTTTTATTTATGCTTATCAAGATTTTAAGTTTAATAACAAAAATGAATGTTTTATTAAACCTTCTGTAAAAGAACTGTTATGCTGAATTACTGTGCACATTAGATATTAAGATAATTTTGGAATCATCAGACAATTGGCTTGGAGCTCCCGGAGCATTATCAAAGCTTTACTGCAAATCCAGAAATATAAACATTCTACTGGTATTAAGGTGAAATCTTGCAGTGTTTATTCTGAGAATGGTGAGGTATTAGAGCCAGTGGCAAATTATTTTTAAAAAGGAAGCATGAGTATGTTTTTAGATATTTAAGGCAGCTTTGGCAGAAATTTAATTTTCTTTTCTTTTCTGTCTGAAATGTATATGCACATAATTTTCTATTAATATTGAATGAGAATAATTAAAGCACACACGTGAAATCAATTTTATTATAAGCATGACAATCCAAAAGCAAATGAAATAAAATGTATAAAATAAGGTCACAGGCCACTTCATCACACCTGTCTTCCTCCATGGACTGTTTTAGATAAGACCGATGTCTCAGGAATCCCTCACTGACTAGAAGAAAATGAAAGTATAAGAATTACCTATGTTATATATACAGGCTGCCGGAACTTCCCACTGTTTCACATTTATTAGATGGCAGAAAATCAAGCCTTGTGAAAAACAACCCAACCACTTCACTCTGCTCTAAACGTTGATTATAAGACATTGTAAGTATACTTAGGCATTTACATACAACTTTTTTTGTTATGAGGTCAAGTATAGAGCATTGTGTCAAGGGACTGTTTGCATTTTTTGATGTGCCTAGAGGTGCTTTCAAATTATTTGAGAAACGTGATGATTACCCTGTATAAAATCTCAGGCTCAAGTACTCAAAAGAAAAGGAGAAGAGAGACACTTAACTCTATGCAAACACTTCTCTTGCTTGGAGCACAAAGAGCCGTCTTGTTTATACTGTTCCAAGTGAGACGTTTCAGAGGTGCTGTAGTGGATATGCGAGAAGAGTTGACAGTGCTATTGTTAATCCCATTCATCAGCATATAGGGATTTCCACTTGGGAATTATGTCCAACAGTACTTCCAGTCACAAGACGTTCTTACTTGACTTCTTCTTTACATGACTGACCCTGCTTCCACTCAAGCAGACAGCAAGACTTCTAGTTTTGAAGTAGGCCAGATCCGGACTATAGTTAGATGAATGGTTGCACGCATAAGCTATGAAGAGAAATCCTGCACATAGTTTACAACATGAGGGATCACTGCATTAACGCTTTTAATATTTTGTGGTCATTGATTCTCTACTCTGTCATTCATGATTGTGAATAAGTATTTTTGCAAATCACTCTCTGGTGAAATGTCTCTCTTTTCTTTGAACATGGAGGCAACTTGCTTAGCCTGGGGACCTGCATGTAGATGGCTAGAGCTGGCCATTGAGAGTTCCTTTTTAGTAGATTCAGCTCCAAAAAAAACAGGCTGGACAATTTTCCACTTCCTGCTTATATACGTTGAACTCCAACAGCCAATGTCCTTCTCTGTAGGTCTGTCTCTACACATAAAAAACTTTTGCAAAATATTATTAAAATAACACTTGGTAAGTTCTGGTGCAGTTTAAGTTTTGGCTCTGAACTATGCAGCAGGTTTCTTCTCTGCTTAAAACTTTATTTGGTCCCGTCTTTATTTTGTTATCACTAGGAGAAAAGTAATCATTGGTGTATTCCCTTTCAGTTCCGAAACTGCCGTGTTGAGTGGAGTGGAGTTCCATGGAGTGGAACGCACATAGGCGACCTCAGACCAAACTTCACAGCACAGACAAGATATTCCCATGTGGCTGTCCTGCTCCATTTGGACAGGGAGAGGTGGGAATTAACAGGAGGACAAGCAATTGGAAGATTTACTTTTTTTGTGTGTGTGCATGTGTGGGGGAGAGATCTAATTAATGATCCCGCCATCCCTTTAGTCTATATCCCAACCTTCACTTATGCTCCTGAACTTCTAGGGATCTTCATGGAGAAAAATGCTCCTTAGAGTGAGCAATATTCTTTAAAGGGTCTTTATTCCAAGGACTCCCCTTCAAACTAGGGCATCTGGTAGGGAAAATTTGGAACACCTTTGACTTAAGAATAGCCATTCTGGGCAGAAGTCTGGGCCAACACTTGGTGTAAGTTGATGTTAGTACTTTGACAGGCAAGAAATGCAGTCCAGTGGTGGGCCAGGGTGGGATAAATTGTTCCTCCTTGCTATTCCTTGGCATGTGGGGCAGGCTGTTTGCTGCACACAAAGCCTGGTTGCCCTCCAGAAGTACACGGTGGAAGAGAAGTGGGTGGCATTTTCTGCTAGCCAGAGTGCTGGCTGCCCACCCTGGGGAGCATCTTGCCTACATGAACATGGAGGCTGCTGCCATGAACAAGTAGCATGCAGAGAGGCAAAGACTGGGCCCAAACCAAAGAAGGTTAATTTGTATCTTCTACATTATCTTGGCAGCTTTATAAGAAAAAAGGAGGAGGTAATGCTGGAATAATGTAGTATTTATAGACACACATCTGTTTTTGCAAGGTTTTATCTAGGGTAACCTTCTTGCATGATATGGAGCAGTTCTAGATGGAGCAGAATATACAGTATAAAATGCTAAGTTCACTTTTATTAATGACATTACTTATTTATGTTAAAGTTGACCTCAGCGTTGGGTCACTTTTATAAGACTCCGAGTTTCTGTGCCTCAGAAGTCCTCAGGGGTCTCAGAGTTTAATCTACTGGTAGGCTTTCCAGACTGGGAGATTCCTTGGCATTCTTTGTTTCCTCTTCCTAAACACTGCTAATTCCTGTAGCGCTTCTGCAGCATCACAAAGCTGGGAAACCCATATCGTATGCCAGAGATGAGGGCTGGGATGGTGACAGAACCTTTTTCTTGATGAGTAAGCAAGACTAGCAAGACTTTTTTCAATGAAAAGTAAGCTATATTTTTAAATGTCAAACACATGTAAATGTATCTGTGTGTGTTTATGTGTGTATACATATTCAACTATATATAATACAGTTGAGTAAAATTAATGTGAATGGATGTTTAGTTTGAGAAATGTCTCAAGTAATAGAAATCTGGCATAGTTTGTAAGGAATATCAGGTAACATCCACCTGCTGCTTTTCTTACCTGAACCTCTTTTCAGCCACCAAGTTTGCAGCAATGCTGTGCTGCTAGTGCAATGGCCTTCCTCTCCATTTGGGCCTCTCTAGATTGACATTAGTTTTACATCTAGCAGATGAACATTTGATTACACTGATCAAAAAATTGTTCTGACTGAACAGAGAAAATGCCTATAATCCAATAATCAATATGCTCAGTTGGAGGTGCTGTCATTTAAAACAACGTGGTGAACTTCAGCAAGTAAATTCATTAGGCATTTTCCCAGGAACGTAAAGATTTCTCTCGCTTCCAGTGGTGCAGAATCTGGCCTATCAAGAAAATAATATGGTTCCCAGAGGGCTTAGCCCATTTGCAGATTTATGGGGTTAGGTCTCTTGCAGTTTGATTTAAAACATTGTTATAATGGGGTCTGTGAATGTTTCAGGTGATTCATTATGAGAGTAATACTGCTTTTTGCGGGGAAATGACCAACTGTTATTTCCATTCCTCCAGAGCTTTTAAGAGCTATAGGCCCTTTCTGGCATAATTTAGAAAACACTGTTGATTCGCTCCACTTTAAAAGCAGCTTTAATACATGACAGGAAAATGCTACATACCAAGTATCCTTTCAGCACAACTGCCACTACTTGTTTCTCATGCTTAGAATGAGGAATACTTCTCTGCAATCATGGACTTTTTTTTTATTATTTTTTGCTTAGAAATGTGATTAACTGTCTTAAGAGGAAATAGGATGAAAATAGGATGAAAAAAGTCTGGGAAGCCTGCTGAGCTGCAGTTCTGCTAAAGAGAAAAACTGTTGTGTCTGTGTCTGAGAAACTTTAGGTTACATAGTGGCTAGAGTAAGGGACCGAAGACTTGGCCCAGTATTTTTAAGAGGCATAGACTATTTTTAAGAGGCAAAGACATTTTTGGGCAATAGGGTGAACTGCTCGTGGCAAACTCTTCGAGGTAAACACTCAGGTGGCAGCTGGGTAGCCTTAAGAGGTACTGGCCCATATGTGTGTCCTCTAACAGGCACAAAAACTGGTGGAGCTGCCAAGTACGTGCAAGGAGTAGAGCTGATGAGAAGCTGGGACTGAGCAGAGCTCACCAATTTCCCTTTCTAGAAGGAACCGTGTGTCCACCCACGAGGTTCCCTGAGCCAGTGCTAAACACAGCAGTGTATCTGCACGTGGTACAGGGGGCCGAGACGCCAGGTTAGCTCCACAAGGCAGGCTGCGGTGGTGGAGCAAACTGTGTCCCTCGGCAGGTCTCACCATGAGCAGAGCGAGAAGGTGCAGTCAGCGGTGCCTCTGGGATCTCTGTAACGTGGCCCATTGCAGCGTGGGGATGTCTACTTTGTGTTTTCCTTGGACCACTCATGCTCAAACTTTTCAAAAAAGCTAAAAAAAAAGCCTTAGATTTGACAAGATGCACTGAAGTCCTAGATGAAATTATTAACCCATCTAGTCTGTTCTTCCATATATCTCAGGATATTAAAATTTCACCAATTTATTTTCTGCAACATGGAACTCATCCAAAGCCTACTGCAGCTTTGGAATTTTTCCAGCAAATTCAATGGATTCTGACTCAGGCTTTGAATCAAGCCTTTACCTTATACATTTTTGGTTATTGAAAGGAGCCTAATCCCCTCTTGCCTCCAGGCATACTGATACGGAGACCTTGCCTTCCATTGGTTAATGCTGGAATTTGTCACTCCAGATGAAGCATGCAACATAAATCAATGTAGCCAGCTAGTGTCTTTTTCTAATGGATTTTTGGGGTATGTTAGTGTATCCATGTGGCACAGACTCAGGACAGAGATGACAGAAATTATCTCTAAAACTCACACAGCTGTGAGCATGGAAACAGAAGTATCGTCCTTTGGCTTCAAAACTACCCCCTGGGTCACAGGCTGTCTGCCCAGAGGTGGAGGGTGACTCTTGCACCCACGGACGAGACCCAGTATCCCTGGTTCTGTACATATTCCTCCTGAACCCGGTTCAGGTACATGCTCTGAAACTTCGTGAAAAGTGTCTGACTGACTGCAAGAGTAAAGAAAATCAGGCATTTGACTTGCAGTGTCCACAAAAATAACAGTGGAAAGAAGAAACCTTGGGCAAAGGCTAAATGTTTTTATTTCTGGAAGCAGCAGAGAAAAAGGAAATACAGGGAGATGACAAGGTGAACTTGCAAAGCAAGGGTGACATTTGCCCTGTGAGCCTGAGTAAACAGAGGGAAATATTTCCCCATACCTTGGGGAAATCTCAGTTCTGTGTCTCTCAGCAACCAAGAAGCAACAAGTTATACCCCAGTGAGAGGAGACTGGCACAGTACCAGCCCCTGCACACAGTTGCAATTACTTTTGCGATGCTTTGGGAACTTAGACATGAGTGCTGAAGATGGAGAAACCCCCAAGAGCAAGCAATGATGGCAGCTACATACAGAATTACTTAAGAAATACCCACAAATTTCCTTTACTGTATCATTTCAGAAGGAAGACAGAAGTGAGGTGTTGAAAGAAGAGTGCAAGGGTTAATCATTTTACAGATATAAATAACATGAGGTCCAGATCACTCTGGAAATACAGCTTCCAGCTATGCCTGACTTAATATCTTTAGTCCTGGTAGTGTAATAAGATAATTCAGCCCATCACCAAGGTATTTGGCAATACACTGTTATTCACAGACAGCTTCCAAAGGGTTGTACAGTGAGAAAATTTGGGGCAGGTTGTTTTGTCTTTTATCTGTTTTTTTTTTTTTTTTTTTTTTTTTTTTTTTTTTTTGGTCTTCTCCTCCAGCATTTCAGTTCAATACTCATGCAAAACTGTAGCTGCATGTTGCAGGGAAAGGTAATCTTTCTGATGACCTGAGCAGTAAACTAGAAAATCCCGAGCGAACACTTGAGTCTCTAACAAACCATTGAATAAACTGTGAGTGCAGTTAATGTTTCTTTGTACTAGGGCCTTTAAATATCCCAATAAAGAGATTTATTTCTCTTGCCTGTGGAATTTCATAATTCAGCATGAATTCTTAACATGCACCAGTCTCTTCCTGTTCTATATATTTAAATATCCAAGTTCCATATTGTAGAAAATTAGACTGCTGTTACTGGTGCCATCAAGGGAAGAACTTGTGTTCTGTTGTAATCTATGTGTAATCTATGTATCTATGTGTAATATTGAAGGTTGCTGGTGAGGGACATGCCTGTTCTCTACCACAGGAGCTCTTGGCTCACAGTTTGGTTCATAAAGCTAACTCGAAGATGCAGGCACCCAGTTG
The DNA here is from genome assembly GCF_000705375.1 of Tinamus guttatus. The sequence continues at coordinate 27,982 of NW_010587679.1, read as the reverse complement.
CCTCTGTTGTCACCTCCGTGTGACAAAATAAATGATCTTCAGTATTAAATGGAGTATGGTCCTCTAAAACAAGAGTTGTGAGAGATCTCTCATCCCTCAGGTTAAACTTCCTTGGGTCTGTTCCCACCACTCTCAGACCATTGCAGGACTCCTAGTTACTAAGTGACTTGTTCACCTTTTTTTTTTTTCTGCCCTGGAAACCATTGAATTAGCAGCCTAATATCTACTTATTTGCTCTTATGTTATTCATCAATATATGTTAACCCATTCATTTTTGTACTCTTATTGCACTTTTTCATAATTAAGTTGATACAACATTTATACAACATGTATACAATGTTTATGTATCTTCAGTTTTCAATTTGCCAGACTGTCATAGCCAAAGACTTTAGGTGTCCTCTTACCTATTCAGTTTCCAGGGAGCTTCTCTGATACCTCAGTTTTGTCTTTTCTGGATATGCATGGCTGCATTGTACATAGCATTGCAGCCAAGATTTTTTCCCGTGCCTTGTAAAATGACACTTACTCTTCCATTTCTCTGCTATAAATATCAACCGTTTCGTGTACTATCATCCATTTGCTCTTTCTTCCTGGTCATAACAATTTTATTTTATGATTCTCTTTATTGGCATCTCCAAAATCTGACTTCCCCATTTTGAATTTGTCTGAGACTCTCTCGGACCTTGCTGGGGGCAGAAGGTGGTCAGTGGTACCAATATCTTCTGAGCATCTGCTACTGCTACGTTCCAAGGAATTCCTTTATGCTGATTGTGAAAGGGCTAGAAATTTGTGTGGGTTCAGTATTCAGATGGACAATTCCATGGACAAAAATCTATTGAGACCTAATAAGTACAACAAAGTTACCTCTTGTCTCAGGCAGCCTCCAAGGTGTGAATTGTCTTAGTATAGGTTGATGGTCTAGAAAATTATGATTATATGCTTGCCTCTACTTATATGCCATCCCCCACTGACCATAATAAGGACAAGATGGACCTGTGGTCTGACTCAGTACTGACTCAGTACAGTGTGTCTATGCTTATCTTGGCCAGAAGTCCCACATTTGCATTCTCTCACTTTTTTTTTTTAATTTTCGAGAAGCATTTAGCCAAAATTTCTCATTGCAAAATCTGACGTGCCTATCTGGAACATTCCCAGATGCTGAACACAGCATTGCCATGTACTCTGAGCACCTCAGCTCCTCATGGTTTGGAGACAGTCACTCCTTGAGAGCTCCTTGTCCTAACTGATGGGAGGCAAAGCAGCTCCGTGTCCGGGTGAATTTCCTAGTTCTGAGCTCTGCGGATTTTCCTGGAGACCAAGGGCAAGTTCTGGGGTGCCAGCATCAAGGGTCAGCACAGAGCCACTGCTTGGTCTGTCATATACATTTGTACATAGACACTTGCATGGGCTTTCTGTATGAATGTATATATGTGTGGGTATGTGTGTGTACAAAGCATTCATCACAGCAGAGTTCTGCTCTTGAGTGGCACTTACCCAATAAAAAATAAATGACAAAATATTAACAACAAATAAGCAATTGTTAGAAACAAACAAAAAGCCCTGAAGTGAAGGAAAAATGTGGAGAAATAAAGAAAGTTACAGGGAAAATTGTATTTTTACATAGAAAAGCACAATAATAATTTACATCTGCAGGCAGCTTACTCATACAGTTCTCTGTGTTGTTTCATTTTTCCATTCGCTTATCCCAGACAGTTGATCAAGCCACTTTTGACATTTCCTGGATTAGTTGGAGGAGGAAATAATGGATTACGATAATCTTTGTCTAGAAGGGGTGTCTTGTAAAGTTATCTGCATTGCTCCAGTAACACTGCAATGCCCCTCAGCTCTGAAGAAAAAGATGATGCAAAAGCTTGAAAGCCAGTGGAGGAGTCCTGCACAGCACTGGTAGTTTACAAGAATCTGTCAAGTCATGTTAATACCTTAGCATTCCTGAAATCAAAGTTTAAAGTGACATTGCCAACTTAAAATTATACTTGTGCCTGCAAAATATGTACTTATCACAGTGGAAAGTAATATATAATGCACTAAACAAACTTGGCATATTTTTTTTCTCTCCTATGAGGGAGCTATTTACTTTCTTCCTCTTACTAAAACAGAAAAGTTGAAGATTAGGAGGAAAAAAAGCTAGCAAAAACAAATAATGTGACAAAATATTTTAAAGGGATTTAAGAAGAATACTAGAGCTAGTGTTTCAAAACTGTGCTATCAGGACTTGAATTTTTTGAAGTTTTTCTCCATTAGGAATCATGACAATCTGATAGTGACTGAAGTTAGCAACAAAGCAAATTTAATACCATGATACAGCTCTTTGATCTAGAGCATTGTACCCTTTAGAAAAATGAATGGCCTTTGAACCTCAAAATCCTTTCAGTATGAGTATAGAAAACGAAAAAACTTCTCCAAAATACTGTTTTCTTTTCAAAGCAGTTGTCAAATCAAGTTAAAAATCAGCCTAAATAGCTTGTGTAGTCACATGCTCTTGTCACAAGTTGTTGTGACATGCACATTATCTGCTTTAATGAAAATAAATGCATCTCATTTTCTTCAGGCAGTCAGTATACCTCATACAGCTCAGTATTCTTATCATATCATGGTTTTTTTTTCAAATTCTCTTACCTTTTGATGCGTTTTAGGAGTAAGATGCATTTTAAGATCACAAATCCACATTCAGCCACTGGCTGCACATGGAGGTCTAACCAAATGATGCCGGTGTCAGTGGGGGAGAAGGCGTTTGCATTTCTTCCATCCCGTCTCTGCGTTTTGCCGCTCTCTATTCTCAAAATAGGCTAATGAAATCTTCAAACCATTCATTGACCAAACCTGACCAGAGCACGTCACAGTGTCCGTCTCTATGCCCTAGCCTGAAACAGTGTCAAGCATCAGTCTTGCCTGCGCCATCAGGCAGGGCACAGGCTCGAGCACTCACCCTCCGGAGAGGCGGAGGAGCCCGTGTCCCGTTAAATAGTAGCATGGTTTTGTATAAAACAAGAAAGACAGAGGAAGGCTGTCCGGATACCGCTGTCTGATGCAGCAGCTTAAAAACAAGCCAGCACGACTGTATCCTTGCATGAAGCAGTCAACAAGCACAACTGGAATGTAGACACTGGCATTCAATGTCTGCTTTCTGCCTGGGGAGAGTCATCACTCACAGGAGATTTTGTCCTTGTTTTCTCCCTCGTTCTTCCTTTTATTATATATGCATATTCTGAGAAAAAAAAAAGCAAATGGATAAAAAAAAAAGTTGAGAATAAAACTAAACTCTTGTTTTATTTTTATTTTATAGTATGGGCCTTTGTAATTTTGTAAAAAAGAAGAGGTTTCTTGCAGAAAAATAAAAAAAAAGAGAAAAACACAAGGACTTTTCAGAGTTTTTCCACAAAAAGCAGCGAGCTGTTTTGGTTATTTGGAGTCCTTACATTTATTTTAGGAGCTGTCAGGAACCTATTTTGACCTGTGATTTTGCACTGTTATCCACAGTGGGATTTTGGATGGAAGCAGCCCTCCTAACCTTACTTCATTCTATTGAGTCCTTGCGACTCTTCCACAGAGATGTAGAAGGAGGACCTCTCACATAAGGTTATATGTATATATAAATAACACGCTGAAGCTTTCTTATAATTTTATAGTATTTTGGGGAATGCAGCTCTTTACCTAGACTGCAGGTGGTAGAGGTATGAAGAAAGTCTTTTCTGTGCCATATAGAGGTGTTTTGTGTTTTTGTTTTTGTTTTTACCAAATGCTCTGGAGTCCCTAGTTAATTCTTATGTAGTTACCATCATGGTAATATTTTATTAAGTCTGGGAAAAAAGAGTGCTTGTCAAAAAAGAAAATGTTTATGTCTGATTGGTGGTTTTTCAAGTTGAAAACCTGCTACACTGGCTCTGAATAATATCATAATTTTCTCACCACTTAAATCCCTCAACAACTTTACCAGCTATTTAGTAGGTCCAACTTTCTTGTGAGCCTTTTTTTTTTTTATCTTCCACTAGCGTAAACCAGGAGAAACCTACACAGAGCTGGATGTCTGACTGTGCAAGCAGAATTGCTCTGGTTTTTGTGTTCTTCCACACCAGTTCTGTGCTCTTCCTTTGCATGAGCACAGTGAAGCCAGTGTCTTCACCAGATGCTGTGTATAACTTTTTTTTGTAAGATTGGTTTTTGAAGAGCTTCAGATGTTGCTATTGTCATGTATTCCACATTCACAGCATATTAGCATAGTTACCAAGAGCTGTGGATGGGTTAGACAGCGACTCAGAGGGCAGCGCTGAGGGCTGGCAGGAGGAAATCTCACGTCAAGCCCTCATGCTGAAGGACCCGATCTGCTGGCCAGGTCACGGAGTGGGTGAGCTCAGTACTACCACCTAAGGACAGGGCTAACCCCCACACCTGGGCCTTCTCTGTGGATCATGGGGCTGTTGAGCCATGCACCTCTTCAAATTACTTCTCTACCTTACTCCTAAGTCTAATTAAGTATATTAGGATGATGTGCTGGGAGACTGCCCTGCCTGTTGTTCTCTCAGGGTCTTGAGGAAGAGAGAAGCCTCCAAGGAAGCTCATGCTAATGTTGCCTGCTTAGTGTGTGTAAAAGAATAGAAACACTTTGTTGTTGTTGTTGTTGTTTTGATCTTCTGCCAAGTTTCTTATTTTGATCCATCCAGCATCTGTTCTCATTCCTTTAGGTTCCTTGGACCAAGAGGAGTCCATAGTAAGGTTTAAATGCAAGGCATCCACAGCTTATGGAGGTGGCCAAGCATTTGGATTTGCACATGCCAAAGCCAACCTCAGACAGAGAACATCTGCTCATTGTTGTATAGATATTTATGTATATATACATATATATGCATACATATGTGCTAGATGGGTAGGGTACCCATGATCTGTGCATAGAAGACCGCATAATGGGAGGCGCTATGAAAGAAGCAGTAACTGAAAGCAGCCTCACAAGGCTATGGAGGGATTTCATGAAGCTCTGAATCTACTTTATGAAACCTACTTCCCTGCAGGGCTGCGAGCTGGCATGTTAGCAGGGATTCAAATAGCAGAGGAACTCCTGGCCCCATCACTCTTGGCATTGCCATGGAGGGGGCCTTGCAGAGCCTCTGTGTCCTACCAGCTCTGCACGCTGGAATCCCATTGTTTTGCTTCCAGAGGCGCCTCCAAATCCCGAGGGGCAGGAGCTGATTTTGGACGGCATGCAAGAGTGTTTGAAATGCCTGTTTGGAGCATGCTGCTCTGCTGTGAGAGGTTGAGGAATCTAAGCGAACGGTCAGCTTTGTGAGATTTAGGAAACAGTCTGGTATTTAGGCTAGAGTAAAACCAAATGTTCCCCGGAATGGCAGATGAAGATGGTGTGTTTCACTTCCTGGAATTTAGGGCTGGCAAAGAAGTAATCATTTTAATTCATATCATATCAAAATCTTCTGCATATTTCTTTTGAATGGGAGATGATGGAAGTGGAAAACTGGCTCTGTGTTTTTGTGTATTTCCAAAACAAAGTCTTTCAGTGGTATTCTTAACATAGCTTGAATGACTGAGACAAAAACATCAGAAACTTTCCTTAGAACATCACCTTTTGGATACAGCAACATCTAACCAGTCTGTGTAGATCCAGCTTGCTGTACATAATGTTGACCTTATGGATATTCTGCTTTACCATTTCAGTTCTCCAAATGTGAATAAAACAACATGGCTGATCACTGTAACCTGAAAAGCAATAGCCTCATTTTCTTCATCTGCTTCTTTTCTCACTAACACAGGGGGGTAACTTTGCTGATTTCAACTGCATTGTTCCTCATTTACGCTATTGCACTTGTAAAGTCACCCATAATTTTTCCTAAGCAATTAGTAATAAATGCTAGCTGCTCCATCTCATCTAGTCGGTCAGATCCAATCTTCTGGACTCTCAGACTGCTATATCCCATGTGCTATACACAGAACTAAAGATTTCCACCTTAACGTGAACAGAAATGGTCTAAACTTGCAACTCTGTGGATGTGCAATTTCTTTAGTGAATTGCTAAACACACAATCAGCTTAAATCCAAGCAAGAGAACACAGGCTTCTATCTATTCTCTCTCTACAGGCTTAGCTGTTTATTCTACCCTGAATTTTCTCTGCAGCAGAAGACTCATGCTCCTAATGTGGAGCTAATTGCTACCTCATCAAATTGTCAGCAAAATATCCCCTGTCTGTTTGAAAGATTTAAGAGCTGACATCCGTGTATTTCAATAGATATCTGTTAAAGTGCAGCCCTGAGACCTGTCACCACTTTAAGGACTAGTAGGATGCAAGCTCTTCTTGCATTCATGGGATGAGATATTTCTTACATCATGGTCATATTCAGAATCCAGCGTCTCTGCATAATCTGTGGATTCCTGAGACCACAGACTATGGCAAGGTCTTCCCTGACAGAATTAGCCTCTGGAAATACCCGTCAGGCCACAGGGCACCTCTGGTGCATAACCTGCCAGGTGCTGGGCGTGGGCAAAGTGTTGGATAGCAATGACCTCTGTAATGAGGAGGTGGATTTTTGGCATTTCATCACCAGTGCACCCATATCCCTTCAGACTGTAGAGGCTATTTGGTCCTTTTCCCAGCAAAAGAGGTAAAACAGTGATATTGCAGATTGCTGTGGAGAGTTTATCAACATACATTTGCAGCCCTCACTTGCCCTCACTTGCTTCTGCCTCACCTCCGTCTCCACTCTTAACATAGGGAAAAAAAAAAAAAAAAAAACCACAGCAAAAATGTCAAATTTCTTTTTGACTGTTTTAGAGTTTCTGTAAAATCCCTCTTTGCTTCTCCCTGCGGTCTCCAGAGTGACACCTGACCCGTACTAAAGATCCCAATCCAGAAGAGCCCCAAGGATGCCCCTTTACAGGCTCCTAGGCTACATACATTCACCAAGGTATGAGAGGCTCTGAGAGAAGCCCATGCACTGTGTGCTTGAGGTCTTCACAGCCCCATCTAAGTTTGGCTTCTAGAAGAGCCAGGGAACAGCCAAAATATGCTGGCAAGTATGTCATTGACTGTATTGCTGTACTCTGCCTGTGGTCACTTCTTCAGACTCACTGCGTGCCAGACCTGGGGCCTCCTCGGCAGATGATAGAGGCTCCTGCTCCATCCAGTTGTTTATTACCATATCCACGTACCAAACTGAAGCTCTGACATCAGGGTGATGTCCTGTCTCAGTGCTGATTCATTGAGAAAGCTAAAAAAAAAAAAAAAAAAGCCATAGTGATGGAGTATTTTTGTATTTGCCAGCTGTTCTTAGAATCAAACCAGAGTCAAAGCAGTTGCTCTCACTAGGCTTTAACTTCTGTAGAGATCTGAAAGCTTTTCTCCCCTGGGGATGCCTCTCCACGGTGTACCTTGGATTTGACTGTTCTGATATCTTCTTTCTGCTGCTATTCTTGGAGCTACCTCAGAAGTCCTAGAGCAGGCAAAGTCAAGCGCTACTGGCCCTATGGAGCCGGCCGAGGGGCCCCATGGTGTCTGTGCTCACAGCCTCTACTCATTTTATTTTTGCTTCTGGGTGGGAATCCAGCAGTTGGTTTTAATCCCAATTTAGAATGCGTCTTTCTCAGAGTCTGGCTCTCTGCTCATGCAACACTGCGATGCTGAGATATTCTGGGCACTTTTACTAACCATTGCAGATATGCATACTTGGAGACTGGAGTCAGGGTGTTTTTCCATGCAGGGCCACATATGTGAGTGATTCCAGCCGGGAAACCCACTCTCTCTGGTGGTCTGATGAAGCCCAAGTTTATTGACCTTCATAAAACCATGCCACCCAGTGCAGTGTAGCCCGCTCCATGCTACACACATCTGACTTCTCGCTAGTCACGCCAGTGCCCTGGGACGTTACTCTTGCTTCCTCCTCATTTTGGCCAGGCAGGACAGTTTAGCAACAGGAATGGCACATAAGGAGAAAAGGGGCAAAGAGGCTTCCCTTTACTCAGGCTCCAGGGGACTCTGAGGGATCCAACATGTTTGTTGAATGAGAATCCATTACATTTTTAATTCCAGTAATCTCTGCTGCTGGACTGGGACACAAACATCCTCTGCTGTAATTCTGCTTCTCTTCTACTCTTCTAAGTAACAAGTGATATTTATAAAAGGTAACTGCTTCTCCTAGTTTCCCTTTTAACTTTTATCTCTATTCAGATGCTAATGACAGTTTAAGCCAATGTTTGTGATTCAAGAGCCTAAAGCAAAGCTAGGCAGAAGGTCTGTTAGACCATAAAGGAGTTTGCTATTTTTAACTCTCCTTCTTTCCTAAGTCAATATTGGGATAGGCAGCAATGAAAAAAACCCAACATACGGAAAAGGAATCTGAAGGAGGGAGAGCTTTAGAAGCAGGCAAAACAAGCAGGCCCACGGGGCAAAGGGCAGCAGAGGGGCACGGGCAGGTGCTAAGTGAGCTTGGGACCATTTGTCTCCCAGAAAAAAAGGCACTCGACTCTTCAGATGTTTACTGGCTTCTGCCTACTCAAACTGTCTGTCTACCTATATATTTTAATCTCCTGCAGGCAGAACTTCTTGCTTCTTACATCCCTGTTAATGACAGAGCCTACAGTTCTTCTGGGAACTGTTTCAATCAGCTCCCAGTTGTACAGCTGCTGGTGTTTCTGGAGGAAAGCATTTCCTCAAACCCTTCGTCTTGTCAAGTTGACTAAATCCTACTATGTTTTGGAAAAGGAAAATCATAACAGCCATCATACATTCATTCGGATTACCACAGTCTCTGCCTACAGTTTTCTTAATGAGAAGTCCCCAGCGAAGTTTCACAGAGGTAAGGATTTATACAACTTCTTTTTGTTATAGTAGGGTAAGACACACTGGGAGAAAAATAAATAACCAAGATGAGAAAATAGGTTCTTTGATAGATGGGCATTACAGGAATTTATTTGGATTTACTTTGGCTCTACAAATGTTTTCTCCCCTTGCAAAGGAAAAAAAAAAAAAAAAAGGAGAGAGAGAGTAAATTCTGAATTACCAAGGCAATGAGAAGAGCATAATTCTATTTCCTTTGACTATGAAGACAGAAAATAGGGATGAGGGATGGTGTTCACTCCATGTCTCCTATATTCCTTCTTTACGTTATCCTCCACTTGTGGACAGAGAAAGATAGAGAAAGGTGCTTACTACTACTCACCCTGTCAGCGCTGCAGAGGAGGCGAAGTGTCGATGTGGTTAGGAGCCAGAAAGGTGAGCTGCTAGCCTGCTATTTCAAACCTAAAAAGGCTAATATTGGAATGAGCCCTATTTTCCAGGTTCTTGGAGGAAAGGTCCATTTAGAGGAACACTCTGGGCTTTCTTGTCTCTGCCTATTTCCAAGGCACCCATGCAGGACAAGGCAATGATGCTAGATAAGCTCATTGCACCACAATAATATATACACTCTTTGGTGCACACCGCCTTCATTTTTTTCTGATTGTGACTTGTCAACCTAAGGAGGAAGCATGAACCATCACTTTTGTGACTGTGCTTTAAATCTGCAACCTGCATTTCTTTTATCGCAGTTCTTGACAGTGAGCTTTGTGGTAGGCAGTGGGCTTTTGCTATCAAGAAATACAAACTTTATGAATCCACAACAACTGGTACTGCTGTATCAGTGCAATGGCTACAATTGTGCAAAGACACGAAGAAGCAAATTGGCTCAGGAAGCTCTTCATTACTTTTTTTATCATGTCCTGAAGTTCAACAAGCAGTTTCAAAGACTGCTTAGTGAGAGTCAGTTATTTTTGTTCATTGCTTCAGTGGGGACTTCTCCAGCCAAAACAGGGTTGAGAAGACTGAGTATTCTTGTACTTCTGAAGTAACAAGCAGGATTTAATTCCTCCTACTCCTTCCTAATCTCACTTAGAAAGAGCAAAACACATTTTTCAAGTCCAAGTAAAGTACCACAAGGCAGGTACGGCTGAATCTTATTTTTCCCTTCTTTTACTACACACCCTTAAGAAAGATCTGATCAATCTGTGGTGAAAATCTGGGACTATTAAAGAGAATGACAAATCTTTTTGTGATTTCCTTGGGCCTGAATGCCAGACCTGGAGAAACTGCCATCCACATGAGGGCAAGCACCAGGGCCTTCTCTCCAATTGCAATCAAATTATGATGAAATAGTTTCTCTTACAGATATAGGTGATGTTGGCCCAAGTAACTATTAAACAATGTCTTGCCATCTGATGCATGGGAGCTAAAAAAAGGTCAGTAGTGTGTGGGTCTTCAGTTTTTCTGCATTCCTTTAGAGATTCCATGCAGAAGTTTGCTTCCCAGAGATACTAAACAATTATCTGGGGAAAATCACTCCTTCCTAATGTGTAGAGCTTGCCAGCCAGACAACAAACAAAGCCCTTGCCATGAAAAAAAATCACTGTGGACAAGAAAAGTATAAGCTCAGATTCATTGCAATGCCTCTGTGCTTTGGCCAGCATAGTGAGATGCAAGACCTCACCAGCAGGAGCAAGTTTGCTGCTGCTAAAAACTAGGATTATGTCATTTTAGTGAAGGAGTTTTATTTTTCTTGACAATTTGGAGAATCTCCTGAAAAGAGAGGTGTTTATGTAAATACCATCTACACCATACACCCTTGGTTATCAAGGGTTAACTTGGTTAGTAGAAACAAAGTGAAAGTTTTAAAATACTGTTGCCACGGAGAACAAATGCCTTCAAAGTGCCTATAGCATATGTTATTTAAAAGAGCCCTGAAACAATGTTCTGGTTTGAATTATTTTTCTTCACAGTACTTCCCTTGCCTTATTGCCAAAGAAAAGACTTCCAGAGCCAATTTTTAATCTTAATTATTTCAAATTGAATCTGGAATATTTCCCTTGAAGTTAGAGTTACACCAGATTTGCACAATGAAGAATCTGGCCCTGCTTCCACACTTTTGCAAAAGATAATTTGAGGTTAAAGAGAGGGGTATGTGACTGACACAGCCAGCAGCCAAGGGCCAGCAGATCAAAACCTACCTAGATGATCTTCCATCCCCTGTCTGAGTCTACTAAATCTTTCCTCTTTGAGCTAAGCCCACAGCTGTAGCTTCACACCCATGGCCATAGAGAACTGTGCTGTGCCCACATTTTGTCTCCCGTTTCACTTTTCCATTTCTATAACTGCAACTACCTCACTCAACTGAAGGGCAAATAGCTGAATTCTCTAAAGAACTGTAAACAAGGAAAGGACAAATAAGCATATAACTGAAGTAGAAAGAATTTCCTATTGAATTTGATGGAGTACAGATTAAAAACTGATGACCTTAGACAAAAGGTAATGCCCTGTTGGTCTCAGAGGTCCCTTTTATAGAAGTGGTAAGAAAGAGAGGAATTATTTCCCTTTACTTTTCAGTGTGTCAGACCTGCCTATCTCCTGACTGAAGGTGAGAGCTATAGTCACCGGTACCTCTCAGTATGACCCTGAATGCAGCATATGCCTGCCTGATTTCTTCCATCACAGATCAGAATGACTTGAACAACCTTGGGCATGTGTTTGAGTGCAGGAAACGCACAGCTCAGCACCAAGAAAGACAACGCGCTTCACCCTCCTGCCCACCCAGCTCGGCACAACCTTGATGGGGCATGGTGGAACAGCTGCAGTAATTTCCAGGTGTGGAGCCTTCTCCTCACTGTGCCAAGCAGGATGCTCATTTTCGCAATTCCTAGCAGTGGGGTTGGGCCAGGCTGTTTTGGGAAAATATTGGATGAAAGTTGCAGCCTCCACCATCTCCACAGAAACCCTGTTAGGGATCACAGCGGGTCTGTGGGGTCCCTGGCTCCCTTGGCAGAGGGTGCCCATCTCGATGAGTTTAGAGTATTCCCGTAAATATGGAGGAGCAGGGTGGAACCACACCAGATGTACTAAGAGACGAGGAAGTTATGAAGAGAGAACAAGGACATCCGTTGTATTAGAAGATGAGGAACTGAAAGACTGTGTGAACAACGTGTGGTATTTGGCAATCAAGGACAATGCGATTAGCTAGTCATTTTATTGCTGCTGACTGCTGCAAGCTCTGTCGCCCAATCAGCTAAAGGCAAGATGCTTCTGTACTATTATAAATAACACATGCTCACGGCTAATAAAGTAGTAAGTGTTTGAACCCCAGATGGACTTTTGTCATTTGTCCGTCACAACAATGACAAAACCCCAATTCTGCAGACTCTTAGGAGGTGTTGATGGCGTTCTATGATTCCTTCTTCATCTTCAGGATGGCTGAGACCCATGTTCAGCATCTCTCCAGCCCATGGAGTGGAATATTTTGTTTTTCTAGTTAGTTTGGAGTGTACAACATCCGGGCAGAGAGGAAGACATTTGAAGAGCTGATTGCAGTTCAGAAACCTTGGACACAGCTCCAGTCATTGCACAGTGCATTGTCCCAAGAGAGTATATTGGTAATCCCAAGGCACCAAAAGAAAACCTTGAGAAGAAGTAGAAAAATGGTATCCCATGTGTGGCGCATGGACAGTTCAGGACAGCCGGTGCTCACGTGTGCTGGCTCACTCCTGAGCACAGCCCTTGGCCATGCCCAGCGGACCTGGGCTCCTCTGTCCCCATGGGAGGGCCACATGCTGGGCATAGCCAGCACCGGGGTTGACAGTGGAGCAGGCAGAGGCTGCCTCTGCCCATGTCACGACGGGTGACACTGGCTGCTGCACGGACGGTGGCCCCTGCACCAAACAGCTCCACGCTGCCTGCGTGGTCTCAGGTCCAAGTTTCCGGGCAAGGCAGCCCGAGGGGGGAAGGTAGAGCTGAGAGTTGCGCAGACCCTGAGCCAAAGCCCGGCCCCGGCTCGCTGCTCCCGCGGCCTCCGCTGCCCTCTAGTGTCCCGAGCTGTCCCGGGCCCCGGCGGCCACGAAAGTCCTTGTCCTCGGGGGCAGCTTGTCCTTGCCCCCTGGGCCGGGTTAGGGCACGGGTGAGGGCTGCTGCTGGTCCAGAGCAGCCTGTTCATTCTGTCCCGGTCAGGAAAGATAATGATAAAAACAATAAAATTAAAAAAAAAACGAGAAAGGCAGGCGGGAGCAGAGAGCAAACAGCAGCTGCCTGCTTGGAGTGAGGATTCTGTGGCTGTTTTGGCATCTTGCAATGTCAAGAGCCAAAGGCAGCAACGGAAGCTGAAACAGTGACCGCCTTAGCAGGAAGAAAAAAAAAAGGAAAAAAAAAAAAAAAAAAAACAAGGGGGGGGCAAGGACCACCCTTCAAAAAAGAA
>NW_010587679.1:0-10135 GCF_000705375.1 Tinamus guttatus | reverse complement strand
CCCCCCAGCCTCTGCCAGGCTGGAGTCCCCTGGAAAGCCCTGGGAGTAAGTAGGAAATGGATTTTTGGATCTCCGCGGCATTGCTCAACATTTTTGGATGGAGATTCAGCAGCTCAGGAGCCGTTCCAGAGAACAGGACTTGGACAGATTTTTTTTTTCTTTTTCCTCTGGAGCGAGCAGCAACAGATTTCGGGAGGCAGCGGCAGCCCCGAGTCCCTGCAGGCGGCCCTTGGGCTTTGCCCCCAGCCCGGCGGAACCCGGTCGCCCCCAGCCCCGGGCTCGCTCCCCGTGCCCCTCCACGGTCTCTCGGAGCGTCCCTTGCAAAACCCGCCCACCGCCACGGACCCGCATGGCCCGGGTCGGCCCGGGTGGACACGTCGGCGGGTCTGCGACCGCCTCGTTCTCCCTTGTCCCCGCTGTTCCGAGCCCCGGTACCGCCGGGCCCTGGCGGTTCCTGCTGCGGGGGGCTCCGTGCCTCTCGCATCAGAGCGGGCTGGGAAGCGGGGTCCGGAGCTCACGTCCAGCCCGAGCGCAACCGGGTTTCCGCGGGTCCGGGCGCGGGGGGAGCGCCTTTGCTTTCGCCCTCTCCCACTCCCCGACCCCTTTTCTTTTTCCTTGGCTAGGTCGCGTAAGAATAAGGAAAAAAAATGCGTCTTGGCAAACATTCTCCTATTGTTTCCTAGACGAGCAGGGCCGGGAGCTGCCACCTCCGCCAGGTTTTGCTTCGGAGGGTGCTCATGTCACCCCAGCCCCAAAATGAACGGGGCACCTCCTGAACCCCCGGCATCCCCACCGGGCTCTCAGCTTCGTGCGTCGCCTCCGTGTCCCTTGACGGGGCAGGAGACGGGATCTGGTAAAGCGAGGAGAGGAGCATCAAAGGTTGCTCTGTGAGCGGCTGGCTGGCGCAGAATGTGATTTGGGGCGATCTGGCTTTTAATTACGCGTCTAGAAGTGAGAGAGGAAGGTCTCCCAGCAAGGGACTTCGCTTTTGGCTTCTAGGTAACAATGAGCGTTTTTACAGAGGCCCTCTGCTGAACAGTGGTTTCAGTCAACCTTCGTCTCGGGGCTTGAAAAAGAGTTTAAAGGAAAATGAGATTGCACCGATGAAAGGGCAGGGATTAGGAGTCTGCTCTCCCAGCTCTCAGGCGGTACCCTTGCTTAAAATGGGACTTGTGTCATGGTGCTTCTCTGTGGACATTGAGAGGCTGAAGGTGGGACATACCTCAGCAATGGGTGCCAGGACCATCTGGCCACCTTCCTTCTATTTGCTGTCTGATATATGGAAGTTCATTCGGAGTAATATATACATATTGCATTTCGCGAAAGCAGGAAGTAATAAATATTTGAATCAAATACCTTTCCACAGTGCAACAATATCAAGCTAGGATTTGAGTGTCATTTATATAAGGGGAAAAAAAAAAGACTTGCATACCACAGACCTTGTTGGTTATTTCCAACCATATTACTTGGTCTCAAATAGAATGTGAAACGACAAAATGTGAAATGGATTACCGTCCCAAACCTTGTACCCTTTGTGCCTCATGGCCAGAGTGGCACTAGTCCAACGTGTGAACTCTGAAAACTTCAATAGACTATGTCTACTTTGCTCGTTTTGAAGACCAGAGTATGACTTCTGAGAGGTCATTTTTGCTGTTGCTGACAAGAATTGATGGTAATTTAAGAGAAGTAAGCAGTCCCTTCTCTCCCTCTTGCCTCTTGGTCCTGCTGGATCCATCTTTTTTAAGTCAAAAAAGATTTACATGGGCACCCAAGGGAGAGGTTCACAAGAGCTGGCTTCCCAGATCCTGTACCCAACAGAGAGGGATTGTTTTTTCCAAGCAATGCTTCAGAGCACCTAAGTGAGAATCTGAAGTGTTTTCCGAAGTTCCTTATCTGATTCCTTGGAAGTGCCAGTCTTTGACTTCTGAGACGGTCTGGAAAGTCCTTTAAGGAAATTTAGACTTTGCAAACACCTTCTCAGCTTCTGCATCCTGATGGGCCAGTGGAGCCCAGCCTCTTGGCTGGAAGGCTCTCTGGGGAGCTCTGCACAGCATGAAGCTGCCCGCACAAGCCTTGCACGCTGCCTGCACGAAGCTGCATGCCTGCTGCTGGTTACTTGTGCCTGCCTAGCGCTAGCTCTTCCCACATGGCTCAGAGGAGGCTATGCTGGATGCAACACTCATAAAGGGATGTGGAAGAAACACCAGTTTAGGAAAATACTTGTGCCAGGCTTTTTCAAGGTATGGATTGACTTGCTTTTCTTGTTTGTGCCTTTCCTCAGTAAAACCTTCAGAGCTCTCTGATTGCTCTTAAGAGCAGTTATGCCTCTGTGGACACCTCTGAGAAAGGGAATTAAGCATCAAGAAAATATCCAAGAGGGCCCATCTGAACACTTACATTCAGCTATTGAAGTATAGGAAATGATCTCCTAGGCTGGCCTTAGGTCTTCCTAGGAAAAAACAGTTTCTCTAGAAGGACAAACTGCTATAGTGACAAAATTGCCACTGCAAGTATCCAGCCCTTCTCATAACAAGGAAAATCATGTTACTATATATTAAGATTTACATCCCGAATGTTATCATATTGCTTATCATTACCTTACAGGGCAATGGGAATCTTTTCTTTTTCTTTGTTTCTTTTTATTTTTCAAAAACTCGTATAAAATGAGAATATAAAAGTAATTCGAATGTTAAGTCAATTCAGGAGACCTAGCTTAGATTCCATGTGGTACATTTGGGACCAGCGCTTCCTTCTGCCAGACAAGAAAATTGGTTCATTAATGTGGATCAACATTGCCATCCTGTGGCCAAGAGGATGAACTGTATTACGACTAGATAGCTGATGGGAAATAAGTCTTCCAGGCTCCAGATTTCTGATAGATGCGGTATTTTTCTGTCTTGAGAGAGTTTTTATTTGATTTACAGTAAAAAATCTTCTCCCCCGACACACACCACCACAATGTTTTCTCTTTAGTTCATGTAAATCAACTGGTTAAGAATATCACCATATTCTAATACATACTGGATTGACATACTGGATATTGATTTTAGTTTGGCTTTAACAGCAGTCAATGAAACTACTTTTGGTAGAAAGCCTGAAGCTTAGCCATGAGGAATTGGAAGCCTGGCTCCTTGACAGTAAAAGTCCTTCTGATGCTCCCTTCCCATTTTATTTTTTTATCATTAAAGCACACAACAGAGATACCTAATCTCAGTCAGCCCATTGGTTAAAGTAGATGCAATGACTGTTTTGCTCTGGGTAATCCTCTTCCACAAAGTTTGGCAAACAATTCATGACACTATTTAGCTTTTCATTTCATTTTATTTATTTTTTGTACATTCACATGTTTCTGTATTAACCAGCAATATTTCAGGCATGTGAGGAATTAAGGCTGGATCAAACCTGCATGGTGTGTGTGCTATGAATACTGGGCTTTCAGGGGGCATAAGCCTACTGACTTCGGTGAGCTCACACCAATGTGTGGTTTGATGGGGTGATGTTAAGAACTGAACTCGGCATGTTTACTCAGGGCCAGATTCAACTGAAGTTTGGGTCGTTTGCGACAAAAAGGGCTGTTCCATCTAATGGAATATTAAAAAAAAAACAAACAAAACAACAGTGCACTCAAAAATTAGGTGTTCTTTTGCCCAGAAGAACAGTGTGAAATTGTACTTGTGTTAGCCCTTCACTGCAGCACTCGTGTGCCAGGATGCAGTGGAACAGGGCTAATATCAGACATGCAATGTAATTAAATCCAATTCAAATAGATTTTGAGTGTGGATGATGATGACTGATTAATGTATTAGTCAGTCTTTCCCAGTGGGTAAGTGTTGCTCTGAGTCTTGCTGAGATTAATAGGTCATGGAGAAAAGATGAAAACTAAAGGTTACAAAAGAAACATCATTTGGAAAAGGCAAATTCAGCAAGTCCTTCTGTCTTTGAACTGCATCAATTGATCAAGTTTTTCAATTCTGATTTTTATGGCAGCCGGAATAAGTGAATTACAAGTAGCACTTGGGAAATACAAGCTATCACCTGGATTTACATCAGTGTGTTCATGGGTTTTCAGACCCCCTGTTCCCATATAGCAACAGTGTAAGCCTCCTGCAGCAGAGCCTCTCCAGACTTATTCGTTGTGTAATAGATGAATTAGCTTTGTGTTTTCTCTTTCTGTGCTGCATGACTTGCGTTGAAAACTCTAGAAAAACAATGTGCTGGGAGAGAGATCTGCTTTTTCAGACAGAAAAGGCAGAAGGAAATTTGGCAGACAGCAGGGTAACACGGTTTTGTGGATCTTGGGTGCTTAGTAGGCAGATCAATAAAGCAGACCATGGGAATTCTTTAACAATTTACAGTGAGTTATTTTATCTGAAAAATTACAGGATATAAATGTGATAAAAATGAGTAAGGAGGCTGAAGCCAAGCGACTTCTTTGATGTGCAGGAATCTGTTATCAATGAGAGACAGATAAATAAACACATGACAATTATTGCTAATGAAGAATCAGGCAGAATGGCTGGCCTCTGCTGGAATGTTGTGAGTCAAATTTCTGAAGTTGTTTGTGCATGTTTTTTTTTGGACTTATACTTTGTAAGGCTTCTAATCCTGCTTCTGAAACCTTCATGTTTTATTGCAATATCAAACACTTTTTGCTTTGCAAGAGACCACAGTCTCTTCCACATGTTGGATGAGGAAAGAGGGACTAGCTTATGAATACTCCTTGTCATTTGGTAGTCATTTATCTGCTGTCCAACACTGGCATAGTCTTAATAACGAGATGCACCTACGTGCTTTCCTGTCTCAGAACCAGGATTTGAATACCAGAGGGTGAATAGAAATTGTCCAGGTCCTTTGACAAGTAGTCCCTGTCTTGGCACATCATCCTTTTATTTACTCCTTGATTCGAGTTTCAGATCAGAGGCTCTTCTGTACAGTCTTTATTTAATCTATATTGGCTTTGGGCCAAATCTGAGCTCTATTAAAATCACGAACAACGCATCCATTGATTTCAATGGGAGCAGGAGTTGTAGGAGCTTTTTCTTTGGAAATTACCTAGCAGGCTGGTTGAGAGTTTTGAACAGAAATGTATTTTGATGGTTCAAAAATTACAAAGATGCTTATTTCTGTTTTTATCACTCTGAAGATGATTACTTATGATTATTTGCTTGAAAGATGTTGTCTCAAATGATTTATGACTCTACACATCACTGGGGAACGAGTTGCTCTATGCATGTGAACACTGGCCACACTTTGTCATATATTGATTCTGTTAGAAAGTGTGGGTGTTAAGTTTTAGAGAGCTTCTCTGTTGATCAAGGACATTCTTGCTAGATATGAAGGAAACACTATTGTATTCATATTTTATTCAGTAAACTATATATATGCATATGAACAATGGCAAAAAGAAGACCAGTGGCAATAGTACTGCTTGTAGCAAAAGCAGTGGTAAAATACGCCGTTTCTCCCATAAAATCAGCTTGCAGCTAAAAAGTCAGAACTTCTTGCATACATGTAGCATCATTTTTATCCTCACAGGCTTGTGTGAGGCGCTCGATCGGTGCGGGGGATGCAGCCGTGGTGTCCGTCTGGCTGCGCGTCCCGTGCAGGGCATCTGACCCTGGCGCTGCGAGGGCTGTGGTGCGGGCCTGGGTTGCTGTTCCTCACTATGGTATTCTGCAGACCAAATGAAGGCTGGCCTGGGGCACCTGGGTTGCTGCAAGCTCTCACATCTGCTACCAGTCTGTTTAACTACTTACTCTCCCTTCTTTCTGTTTCAGTGGTTCATAGCTATGGGTACTTCCCCAAGGACATTCCTGATCCTGGGATGTTTCTTCACAGGTAATACTTCTCCAAAGCCCTTCATCCCGGCTCCTCTGCTAATCCCTATTCCAGCTTATTTTCTTTGTGTCTGCAATGACAAATGCCGAATGGTTGGCAGACGGCTACAGCTCCCCTTCTTCTGGCCCTGTCTTTAGTAGCCAAAACAAGGGCAGACACCAGAACTTCTGCTAGCCTGTGCCAACTACATTGGCCACTCTGCAGCTCTACAATCCCCCTCACCAGGGGAAAGGGCTCCATGTCCCTCGGGCTGTCCCAGCCCTGCCACCCTGGAGCTTCTCCAGCAGCATGGTGCAGGCGGGCCTGCCTGTGTGGGCTCCCTGCATCCTCCCGCTCCACACCACGTAACCACACTCGCCGGGCTGCCTGTCAAGCCAGCCACATCTGCCAAGCGAATGGTGCTGGGAGGGGAGGGCAGGGGTGGCCACAGGGTGCCAAATATAGAACGAGCCGGTAGACCGAGATAACATGTGCAAAAGTGAGAAGTGACTTTCAAAGAAAGTCTGGATGCTGACAGCGGGTTTATTGCACAGAGCCCACTTTCACACCATGGGCCTAAATGTCTTTGCATCATGGGCTACTGTATAGGTTTTGTGCGGGATATTTGATAGGCTGAAACAGCAAATCTGTCTCCCTAGTGAATCCTGTTTTGTCTCATTCTGTGGGGCTTAGGATGTGGATGATTTTTCTTCTGGGAATTGGACCTGGACCAACCCACCTACAAACTGCGTAGGCTTGAGAGTCTGTAAATCTAGACTGCATCTGAAAAGCAGTGCCATCTAAAACATCTAATCCAATGAGTTATAGTTTGATTTGGCGATAAGCTTTCTGTACCTTTTGGCTGGGGTAGATCTGATGCACAAAGCTTGGATCTGGGCTCCTGCTCTGGCCCTCCGCAGAACTAGATGCCAGATGTAAAGGGCAGATGTTGGCCTAGAGAAGCATGGTGTACATTTTGGCCTGACTGCTAAGGGTGAGCTAAGGGTGAGCTTCTCCAGAGGATCACAGAATTGCTGATTTCCTGACCACTACCGTGAGGATCTGCAGACCAGCTTGTAAAATGCCATGGATTCAGTGAAATCCATGCCAAATCCATTCAAGCCAAAGCTGGGATTCACTGGTCTGCAGCACTCAGTGCCCGCATCTGGAACTTGGGAAGCTGAGGTGCATATTGGGAGCCATCTCTAACCTCACCTCTGTCTTTCACCTCTTGATTTGCCAAACCCAGCTCAGCAAGCAAACATTTATCTGCTTTGCATTTCAAAGGAAGCCATTTGCCCTTCACTGGGGAAAGCTCTGGCTTTTAACAAAGCAAATGTCCTGAGATACCAGTGTGTCAGAAATTGGCATAAAAGTGTCTGCTGTTGGTCTCTTCTTCATTCTTCCACACTCCTGTGCTGAGGATGTTGCGTATGCTCATGTGCTATTTATTCCGCTCTTTTTTTGCAGGCCCGCTTCTAGCATTTTGCCAGCTTCCCCTGCCAACTATTGTTCCCAGTAGAAACAAAATGGTCGTACAGCTGAATTCCAACTTCACACTGAGATGCTCTGGGGACAGCGAAGTGAGCTGGCAGTACCCGTTGGGCGAGGGAAGCCACATGATAGACATTAGGCATGAAGAGAACAACAGTGGCCTCTTTGTGACCGTGCTGGAAGTCGGGAATGCCTCAGCCGCGCACACAGGCTTGTACATTTGCTACTACAATCACACCCAGGTGGAGGACGGGGAAGTGGAAGGGAAGGACATCTACATCTATGTGCCTGGTAAGTGCTGGAGGTCACAGAAAAGTTTGCAGGTTTGAGCAGGCCGACTGTCATGTGGATGGTTAGAAGATACGTAGTGGTGTCAGTTTGCTGTGAGCAAAAAACAGCATCGTGTTTGACACTAAAGCTAGTCACCAGATGCTAGAGGCCCTTGCTCATGTTTAGCCAGAGCAAGGCTTGAACTGGCAGTCAGAAGTGAAAAATGAGCTTCTGGTC
The DNA here is from genome assembly GCF_000705375.1 of Tinamus guttatus. The sequence goes on along the minus strand of NW_010587679.1, from coordinate 2,317 downwards.
AAACATTGTCTGGGAAGTGCCTGTGTGTGCACAGGGCACTGGGAGTGAGGCGATAAAGAAAGCCGTGGAGATGGCCTGGGGTAGCTCACAAGCGACGTCAGCACAAGAAACACTACTGTTGGCCAGTCTGGTGCAAGATCAAAAACATGGTGTTTCCAAGCATCATTTCTTGCAGTGCCCTGTAATTTTCATGGCAAACACAGCCTTGTCCCCATGCCACCTTTCCCTTCAGTCATGGAAAAACCTCTTGGAGCCAGAAGAAACGGCATCCCTTATTTTTACAAGTACTGATCACCGGCTTTGCCCTCCCACCTCTTTGTTCCACGTGCAAATTCCTTTAGCAGCTTTCTGTGCCGTGATGGGATCAACATGTTTTCTCATGGTAGCTGAGAAAGGCACCGCAGGCTGAGCCTTGGCAAAGTGCTATGCAAAGTTTCCTGGGCTCTGCTGGCGCTTAGGGGATGAGTGGCAGAACTGCAGAGTCACACCAGAACAGGCTGCGGGATTTGCAGTAAATATTTTGAACAGGAAAGGGAAGAACGAAGAAGGGACTGCAAATGACTCTGTAAAGCTTAAATACGTTATGAGGGAAATGATGTCCGAAACTGTGAGGAAGACGGTGGAAGGTGAAAAATACAGAGCACACCAAAGAGATCTTCTAAAGCTATTTTACCGCAGTGTTAAGCTTGTGCAGATCATGATGTGTGATTTGACTGAAACGATTCTTCCAAGATTTCCGCTATGTTTCCCACAATGAACTCAAAGTGTTCGTACTGAGTCCTGGAGCAATAACGGATTTCAGCATAGGCTGCAAAGACTTTGGCACATGTATTTCAATTTCCAAACATCCCTAAGCAAATCACCAAAAGATTTTGATGCAGTTACACAGCCTTGTAACTTCCCAAACTCAGAGCTTTCCACATAACAAAGGGATATAAAGGCAAGACAGAAGATTCCTTCAAGAGGGTTTTTTTCACTGAATTTTAAATGCCTCTAGATTTCAACCCACCAGATTTGCAGGGCAGAGACACCCTGTAATTTTTTTTCTGCTCGCTAAACATCAAGATGTCAGAAATGCGGAAACATATCTTTTTCTCCAAATTACAGGGAACATTTCTGTTCCCACTCTAGAGTCTGTCTTTACAATTGTTTTTCTACTGCAGTGAATTAGGAGGGCAATGGGTGGCAGTAACCCACTCTAACCAAGGTGGATTGCTCTGGGACTTCAAGCAGTATCCCAGTCTCACTAAATTAAACTGGGTGAATCCTGTCTCCGCTTCAAATTACATTGGGAAAACAAATCCATGTTGTTGGCAGACTGTTTGGATGGGAGTGCTGTGTTTGGGATATCGCTACAAAGAGCCTGCCAAGGCAGCACAAATTCTATTGTTGGCAGGATTTGTATTGCTATTTATTAAATTTCATTAGAAAGCTTTGCTCAGAAGCTTCAGCCTAGGAGAGATTATTTGCTTATTTCAAACAGCCAAATTTAGATAATTTGAGGTGCGTAGTTCTAAAGTTTGATATGTTATGCAATTGTGTTTTAAACTCAGAATGGGGATTGCTTGGGCATGAAAGCTGACACCTATTTTGTTGATTTAAAAAGTACAAGCATCTTTTTTTTTATGGTTGATCATAATATTGTGGAAACCACATACTATAACTATAATTAATTATACCTCATAGCCATAATGTTAGACATGTTAGAAATGCATAAAGATAAGTACTTGAAATTAGTTTTGATGAAATATGGCTTTAAAAGTGTTAGCCATAAACAACTCCATACTGATTTCTACTTTTGCATTTTAAAAACAAATTTTTTTCTAGACATGCCTACATATGATTTAAGAGACCACTAATATTACAAAGGAAAAAAATAATCTAACTGAAGAAGAGAAGGAATGAGCTATGTGGTATGATGAATTGTACTAACATGAGTTAAGATCTATAACTGCTCATTGATATCCCTGTTCTTGTGTATGGACTACTACAAACAAAACCACAACTTGTTCTTCACAGATCCAGACATGCCCTTTGTTCCTTCCATACCAGAAGATCAGTTCATCTTAGCAGAAGAAGGCGATCCTACCATTATTCCCTGTCGTACCAGTGACCCAAATGCTCAAGTGACTTTAATTAACAGTTTGGACAAGGATGTCTTTGCCTTCTATGATAGCAAACAAGGCTTCATTGGGAATTTTCCTGCAGGCTCATACACATGCAAAACAACAGTTCAAGGTGTGGAGTTCAAGTCCGAACCATTCCTCGTCTATGTTTTAAGAGGTATTTATTTTTGTTAATTAAAAATAATAAAAAA
>NW_010587677.1:58129-73144 GCF_000705375.1 Tinamus guttatus | reverse complement strand
CTAGAAAGTAAATATACGGAGAGAGGAGGAGATGGCATGGCCACAATGAATTACATGGGATTGAGACCCTCACTGGTTAATGCTAGAGATGGGCAAGAACAACCTCAGTCACCTTCTCTCCCTTCCTTTCACTCAACAAATACCAGCTGGGAAAAACAAATTGTGGAATTTTTGGAAGAATGCCTTTCATTTCTGCCTCCCATAACCCTGTATGTGTGAAACACCATGCCAGAAAGACCTTCTCAAAGCATAAACTCAGCAGCGACAAGTGATTTCACAACCTCATGGCCGTTGTCACCTCGAGCGGCTCTTACCTCACACCGACCTCTGTAACTAGCACGCAGACTTGCTTAATGCCTTCCCCCGTTCCGTACACACTCACTATCCTTTTTCCCCTGCATTACAGCCTTTCCAACCTGCCATCCCATTCTTGCGTTTGGGTGCGTGCACGCACACATACATGCACAAGGGCTCCTGCATGCAGATGTTTCACACTGATGTTGCTGTTCTCATCTGCTTGTTTTATTCACACTACTAAGTACTGGATCACGAGGGAAGATGCTGGTGAAAATAACAAAATTGTAAAATAAGTGGAACTTATTTACCTTCCACAAGCTAGTAACCAACTGAAATAAAACTGTATTTATCTTCTGTACAGTTATATTGAACTGGTAAAATTTGGGCACAGAAAAAAGGCCTTATAGAAACCCTATTGCTATTACATGATCTCTGAACACATGCAATTCAGAACAAGTGCAATTTCAAAGCATATCATAAGGCAAAGAGATTATTTTTTCTCCAATCCAAAGAGATTGTTATGCCATAGTAGAGGCAGAGGAGTGGCCGGATAAGAGAACAAACAAGTTAAACCCCCACCCACATGAGAGAATATTCTTAAGACTTGGAATTCGGAATTCTACATTCCTGTACTTCTTACGCATCATTCTATACGGAGCTGTCCAGCAACATTCTGGCAAAATACCATTACACTTGATAAAATAATTTATGAAACAGATATATAAAACACTGTATGAAAATATTATTCAGATTGTTAAGGTTGGAAAGATATCTTACCATGTTATAGTTTCACAAAATGAATAGAAACAACATCAACAATATTAACTAAATGTATATAGACATTTTATCTTTAGTATGTATTTTTCTGTATTGTTGAAAGGAAAGCCAAGACTGAAAACTGGAAGAGGGAGAGAGAGACACACAACCCGAGAAGCATAAAACTGCTCTGGCACCAAGTTCTGTTTTCTCCTCAAGGAGGTTCAGCAAAATCTCCTGCGTGTTTCAGATTCAGATTAATAAATCAAGCCTATCAGCTTAGCTGTGGAGCAATTACTATGAGCTTTCTATACGAGGTACTGAAATCTCTCTTCCCCATCATACGTTCGAATTGCAGAGCCACATTCTGCCCTGGCTTCCCAGACACACGTCCACGGGGCCCGATACAGCTGGAGAGGTACAGACCTGCACATAGGCAGTTTGCCAAGTGTAACATCAAGCCCCATATGCTTGCAAGCTCCATAAAACAGTGGCAGATTAACACTTTTCCAGAGGAAACAGAAATCAAAGTAAATCCTGCAGCAAAATTGATGTAGATGCAACAAGACAAGGAGGGGGATCCCAACACACTCAGCACCCACCCAAACACCTAAGAAGTCCAGCGCCGTTCTAAAAGCCTGGGGCTGCTGGTTTACACTTCATCCGTTCTTTTTCGTGGTTATTTCTGTGGGTTAAAGGGATCTCCTTGGCCACCTCATCAGACATCTCCTGGTTCTGACGTCTCCCTCAAGGGACGGGACTCAAGACACGTGCGATTCCCATGCTGTTCCGGGCTCACGGTTGGATGTGCAGTGTTAGCAGCTCCCAGAGGCTGCTCAGAGAGGGAAGTTGCTCAACGTCAGCTTTTGCTGTAGGGTAAGTCAGCTAATTCAATGGATCATTACACTACTACGCAGCTGCTTGCCAGAGACTGCCCGGATTAATTGCTTACTGCCTTCCAGAGCACCTACCAGAGCACTTTACTGCCTCAAATTTTGCAATAAACTTTTCATCCTCCATATCTCTGTTGAATTCCATTCAAATAACAACAGAAATCACATTTAGTCACACTGCTTTGAGTATGAATTACTAGTACCTTCCTTGCACTCAGAGGCAGATGGTAAAACAACCTGGCTTCCATTACAAAAGGTGCTTTTCAAGCTAAGCAGCAGACGTGGCATAAGGTGAGCACAGGCAGCGAGTGACGCAAGCAGGAGAACTGCAAACACTGTTTTGTTGCACGTAACAACACCATGCTGCTCATTGCACAAAACACATTTAACTGGAAAAAACCCGCACGGCTCCTCCAAGAGCAAGTTCTGCCTCTGCCCCGTGCCTGCAGTCGGGCAATGCCCATCCCAACAGCAGCAAAATCATTCAGCAACCACAGACCCGGTGTTAGGAAGCTGACCCTGCTTAGCACCAACAAGAGAACCAATTATGCTACCTCAAAGTGCACATGGAAGTTCACTGTAGGGTACATTTTTGCATAGACAACTTCGTTCCAGGCAGGTAATTCAAAGCTGGAGAGTCATGTAGACTGTAAATAAATGCAATGAAGTCAGAATGCTTTACAAGCTACAAACCTAGCAGGTTATCCTTGGCAGAAGAGTCCTCATAAACAACACAACAGAGAACTGAGAGTAATGTTACAGACTATTTTACAGTGTGCTGTAAGAGAAGGCACCAACTTGAAATCCACAGGAGTTTATCAGTGCCTGTGGCCCTAAGTCAGGCCTATATCAAAGCTTAGATTATGTATTTAATGGAGGAGGAGAAGCAAAAACGGGCAGACAGATTCAAGGGGCCTTACAGAGTCAGAAATCAGGCCAGGAGCGCTATGCCCTTCATCCGATATTTTCAACAACGGTCTCAGGAAAGCTAAAGGGAAACCGCTGGCAATATTTCAGAGAGAAAAATAAAGGGCTCTCATCACCTAAGTGGTGCAGACTGGGACACAGGGGGGAATTCTCTACGTGCATACGTTCACATCATCATTCGTATCTGCACAGTAACATTTTGCACAAGAGGTCCCTTTCAGAATCCTTGTTTTTTTCTTTTTTAACCCCCCAACAACTTGCATTACAAAATGTTCCAGCGCTTTCATTTTGGAAAGGCAGAAACTGAACTGTGACACTTGAGCTATGTGCAAATGAGTTCCCCTTAAGTGAAGGGAGCCTGCAGTTTCCTTTTGCAGATGCACTGCGGGCAGCTAGTGAGGACAAGGGCTCCATTCTCACTTCTGCAAAGCTGGGGATTCGCTATCCAACAGCTAACTGCAAGGTGGGCCTTATCAGCCTGCTTTATTCAAAGCAGCAATGAAACACAGAGCTTGGGCAACTGCAAAGGAAGCAGGTGAGGCTCCTCTCAGAGGAGGGTTTGGTCACGTGAAGGCAAAAATCTCCCCTAGCACAAGGGTACAGACGGGACATGGAAAAATGATTCAACTCAGGCAAACTGAAATTTACTGAGACATTCAATGGTCCAAGCAGTCATTACAGGTAAGCTACAAAAATATCTGAAAATGCAGAATTACGAGGCTGCAACGTGCGAAGGGGTGCACCTTGAGAGAGCACCACGACTGCGTTGCCAAGGGCCCACCAAGAATGAGCTGCGGGACTCGCAAGAGCTTTGGAAAAGCAGGACATTGACAACCACAGGGTGGCTTTGACCTGGTCATCAGGTCACAGAAACTCTCACGTACAGCAGTAACAAATTACCATCTTAGCAGCTATAATTACATTTTAAATTCAACAATTTAACAAAAATTCAACATTTTTCTTTTCAGCAGAGCAACGACATATTATAGCCCTTCCCAGCCTGATGGGAGGCCATAAATCTCAGAGTTATTGGTATCATATTAAAAAAATGAAATTAAATGGTCAAAATAAGGATAAAGTAAATTTTGCATATATATACACACCCCTAAAATTTTAAAATCTGCCCTGTGAAACAAAAAGGGCTTTTTCCCCAGTTCTCTGCCTGGCCAGGACAGGAAGTTTGGTCTTCCGAGGTTCGCCCTGCTCACTGCAGACCCGAGCTGCTCGGGAGAAGAAGTCATTTGAAAACAGCTAAGGGCTACACATGTTCATTTCTTCATTTGACCACAGAAACCAAGCTCTAAATACTCACTGAAGACTTGCACACAAAGAACAAAGATTCCCTGAGTAAGAACTGAGCTGTATCAGTTTCAAAACAGAAGAAGGGTGAAAAAAGGTCTCTTTGAAGAGATACTCTACAAAGAGCAAAAAGTGAATTCACTTTTGCCAAGACGCGTTATTTCTACTGTATTTCAGAACACAAAAGGGAAAGAAAATGATAAAATGTGAGCTTAGAGTGTGCAGCATGAGTTAACTATTTCTTTTATTTACTGGTTCATGTATAGAGTGATAGACTACACTGATAGAGTAAGGAAATTCAGGCAAAAAAAGTGATAACAGGAAAAGAAAAAAGCTGTTACATTTAGAAACCAGCAGTGTCAAGGCTGCCATTCACACTGCAAGCAGCACGTGTTTGACACTTCTCTGCAGGAGAATATGCAAACATCCACTACTACCCCTAGCAAGGTACAGATGCGAAAAGTGTTTACTTTGGTTTCTCCAAACTGATAGAAAATAATAAAAATAAACAGCTAATTCATATTGCCATTATTAAAAAAGACTAATTAAGTTACTTAGCTAGTTAGTCTTTTGAAGAAAAGAGAATCCCTCAGCTATGTTTAGTTATGTGAAACATGTCCATAAACAGCTGCTTGGGTGTTTGGTTCTGTGCATCTTTTTGCATTTCAGACACTTTGGGTAACGTAAACTAAGTTTTCTGTCTCTTTCTCAGACTGTTTTAGCAAGGATTTTAAAAATGAAATTTGCAAAATTAAATTTTGGGAAAAACATAACGCCATACAAAATTCACAAAACAAAACACTCATCATTAAACAAATACCTTGCTTGATATGTAGAACAGCTTCCCCTATGGCAGGAGGCATTAGCTGCCATTGCACTAACTGTCACCACGTGGCCCAATCTGCTCCTGTTGCCCAGATGTTACATAACAGACACACGGCAGCTCCCAGTCTGATTTTAAAATATCCAGGTGCAACATTTTGCAGGAATGTGATTCGTACATGGCAGCAAATCCCAATATGAAAACATGAGCACCATGCAGCCTTGCAGATCAGGAAACAACAAAGCAGCCCCCATAGTTTCTGTATCATGAACTTGCTTAGTTCTTCATTTCAATTCAGTCCCTTTCTTAACGCATGCATGAAGCATGAAAATTCCCCTTGTGGAGCGTTTTTTAGCATATTCGAGAAGACAAATTCAGTAAAATATTCTCTTTTAAGTAGGATGAAAATCTCAAGTGATTTGCACAGTCTTGGACAATTCCTTCTATTTTCATAGGCCAAAGGAACTATTAGTAATACTAAGCAAATTTGAGCTGCCAAGTGTATTAAAAAAAATGGGCAGTCATTTTGTTCTACAAACACCTGAAAACAAATTAACAGAAAACAAAAATCAGAAAGAGAGAAAAAATGGAAATTAACAGGTCCTGTTGATCCCAAAATACAACACTGTGCAGTTCTCGTGTCTGTCTAATAAAAGTAAAAATAGAAAGCATAAGATAGACCTACTGCCATAATGTAGGTCTGGACTGCAAAAGAAAAAGCTGCAACTGCATATTATACTCAGGCATATCATTAGCATTAAAAAAAAAAACAATTGAAATAGCCTTTTTCCTATATTTAATAGTCTTGTCTTTAGATTAGTTACAGTCTGAAACTCCATCATTCTCAAACATAGGTATTTTACCCTCTGAGAGAAAGAAAAATTTCAGAATAATCTAATATCAACGCAGCTACCCACTTTTCTTTTTCAACCTTGCCTGTATCCTAACCCCTCAGTCTATAAACAGAAACAACAGCTGGTGCATTATGACTAATTTTTCTAAACAGTGCTCTCCAATTCTTAAACCTACTTCTTGTTGTGTGTTCACACAACTAAAAGGTGAGTAGATTTTTCCATCCAGTATTTTGCAATAAATAAAGGACATCAAAAATCTTGGTCACCTTTCTTTGCTTAAAGGACAAGGGATTAAAATACAGTTCAACTCATTTCTGCAAAAGGTGAGCATCACCTTAAATGCAAAAATTCCTAGGCAATCAGAAATGGAGTATTAATCTCGAGTCCTCAGCAGAACCTTCCTTGAAATTTGTACAGATTTATTACAGAGAAACAAACAAATGCACATTCAGTGAAGGCACCACCGGCTTCTTAGAGAACAGATTCTCAAGGTCGTGAATCATCAGATTATAAGTAAAACTACAGGGATGCATGGAAGCAATGCAGAAATTTGCAAGGTTTCCACTGACTAATCAGGCTCTTATTTGCCACAATACTTTCCCTTACAACTCTCCTTAAAGCACTTCCCTTCTGATGCAGAATGAATTGCCTGTTACGGATCAGCCTCCTTAAGATTTACATCTTGTTAGCTACCTGCTCTACAAGGAGAGTGTAACTTCTTGGGCCCTTGTTTTACTTAAATGCACAGGAGCATGTGTATCATAACACAAGGAAATTTGGGTGGCCTTTTCTTTTCTGGGGGGCTTTATTTTGTAGAGTTGAAATGCAATGTAAGTCAGCAAATCCCAATTCTGGTTCCACAGACTGTCACTTAGAGTGAAGTAGGTCTTTCTGAAGCAGGTTCTTCTCCTGGCCACCCCTTGCTTTTCCTGTTCCCTCTCCTGTAGATCCTACACAGATAACATTCTTACAACATTACAATTGTTTGAGCTATTTGGTATCCCAACCAAGTAGCTGGCACAGAGGCAGAAATGACACCCCAGTTATCACAGGAATGTGGAACACACAGGTTTTGTGTAGTTGGTGACAATTCAGAGGGGTGGAGAAACACCACAGAGCATCACCTGAGGGCCACCACACACAGTTGGAGAGAAAATGAAGGGAATGAAAAATACACAGCAGAACAGCAAGAAAGTGGCATGACAAGCAATACATTGCAAACTTAGATTCACATGTGTGTAAGTTACAGCTTTACACATAAATATCTAGCATGAGTAAATTAGTTTCTGCAAAAGAAAGAACCTATTACAAATTACACAAGCAAATCAATTCTATCAGGAAACTGAAGCTTCCTTGTGTGATGTGTTGATAAAGCAAAGGTCAGTTTAGCTCTGCCATAGCCATGAGCATCGGTAGTTCTTAAACTGCAAATCTAGTAACTCAGTGGTCAATAAAAACCCATGGGTAAATGATGCACGGCCAGTTCTGCACCAGGTTATCCCCAGATCAGAAACACCTCCCCAGACACCACACACTCCCTGAAGCTGCAGCAGGGCTAGGGCAGGCTGTGCTTTGGCAGGCAGAAAGGAGGTGGGCAGCAGGCTGGCATCCAGCATAGCCTTCTGCAGGAGATCTTTAGTTTTTAGAAGGTGCCTCTCCTAAATTACACCTAAAAGGAAAGTCACACCTCACAGGCATTTAACCTATGTTTGAGCCTGGAAACCATTACCTTTTGCAACAGTAGAATTAAAGTAAATCCAAGAAATGCAGATCGCACAGCAGGATCAGAGTTTCCTACACACAATAAGATCCAACATTCAGTGGGGCTGATTACTTTGGACAAGCAGCTCTCTCGACTTGGGGAAAATTGAGACATTATCCAAGAAGTCACTTGAAGCTTTGGCTGGACAGGAAAACAAGACTGATCATGCACAGGTTAGCCACGCTGCTAGGATGACTTGGAGGAAGGGTGGGATAGCCAAAGGGCTGCTCCTTCCCTCTTCGTGCAGGTGGGCAGGGAGGCCCAGCACTAACAGGCACTAATAAAAGTCAGTACAAAACGCTCCCTCCCCTGCCAGGATTAAAGAACAAGGTGACAGTGCGGCGCATTCATGCAGTCCAGCTTGTAAAGCCAGCACAGAACCAGGTGAAACATGGAGCCTTATGTGCAGAATTAAGAAAAGATATAGCACCCTTCTAAGCACCGAAGTAATTCCTATTATTCCAGTCAGCTGAAAATTTGACCCCCTTCCAGAGAAATAGCACCCTCCAAAGACAATAATATGCTACATCCTTTCACTCGGAGGAACATACACAGGTGCTTCTTCCCAGCTCATTTTTTGTTAGAAAATCCCCACTGTACACATCAACAGATCTTTCAGAAGGCCAATACAAAAATCTCTGAAACTTAAACCAAGTGTCTGAGCTGCACGATGAAGACAGAGACTGTTTAAACTAGAGATTTCCTAGTTTTGTATATCTTCACTTGTTACCATAGGGGGTCTAGAAAGTTTTCTAAAGAAAGATATCTCCATTTTAACCTACTCATCCGGAGAAACGCACCTGCCCTGAGCAGAAAGTGGCCACAATTTTAGCAACTCTGTTGCCCTATTCAAAACAGAAAAGCTGTTAGGTTTTTAAACAAAAGAGACCCTTCCAAGAGTCAAGGAGTTTAAAATACACAGTCTTGCCATAGTACTGATCCTGGGGGATCTAAACTTTTTAATTGATATTTTTATTCATATATCTCCTTTGCATTGATACATTTATACCAGCATACAAGTATGTTTATGATCACATGACAATTTAAACCACATCCAAAACAATTTTAACACAATTTGAAAATGGCTTGTTAATAACCTTACCATGGTTTACACCAGTAAATACTTGCATTCTGAGCCTATGCACCTCCCAAAGACCAGGATAGAATGTAGTTACCTTATTCCCTTATCACTATTACAAATGCTACTAAACGTGGAAGACGGGCTGGACACCAAATAGTTGTGTTGCTGGTCCCTCACACACACAGAGACCTCAACAGGGTGGAGAAATGGGCAGAGACGAACCTCAAAGTTCAGCAAAGGGAAAAGCAAAGTTCTGCACCTGGGAAAGAACAGCTCTGTGCACCAGTACGTGCCAGGACAACTGGCTGGGAAGCAGCTTTGCAGAGAAGAACCTGGCTCCTGGTGATGAACATGCTCTTCCAGCAAGAGGGGCCAAGGGTACCCTGGGCTAGATCAGGAGGAACAAGGCAGAGGATGTCTAGCAGTTCTCCTTGCCAGACAATTACAGCAAATTATAAAAGCCAGTCTCCATCCTTTCTATTAGCAGGCATTTTTTGCATCCCAAAACTTAAGAGCTGTCTTCTCACTGTCTGATTTAGAACCACAAACCCCCTAGAAGGTGCAAACACTCAGTTTTCTGCCTACTCTAAAAGGGCAGTTGCCAAACTGAGGTTCAAACTGTATGCACAACAGGAAGCAGTTTTACTCTCCCACTCATATTCAATATTAATTCTCACTGGACTCAGCATGGGAAAATAGCAATCATTAAGATCACATAACTAACTAGTTCTGACACGACTCTCCTCAGTATTAAAACACTGCATATCAAAAAAATATATTATAAGACATTTTAATTGTATGTACTTAGCCACTAAAACATCTATTTCAAAACTGAGGGGTTTATTTGCCAAAGTCAGTACATCCTACAAGTGAACAATTCAAGACACTTGTTTATACATATATATATACTTATATATACGTATATACACACATACGTACTCATACATACAAACAAATACAGCTTTTGCTCTAGCACAAAGTACAAGCAACTTGTCTTCTAGCTCATCCATTTAATTATTAAACAGGAAAGGTTCAGACCCACATTTTTTCACTCTTCAAGCAAAATGGAAATCTGAGGCTCAGTCAAAAGAATGGCAAAATTTTTTTAAAAATAAGATTTCCTTCCTCTTCGGCAAAAACACTGTCAGCAAGTTAAAGCTGCACTGACTTTCATTTCAAGTAGATCACACATGATTTAACATGAACTGTAACAAGTGTTCAAAACACATTCTAAAACACTGCCTGCAAAATATGTCCTTGGTTTTTGGAAGGCTTCTTTGCTTTTTAAAACAAAACAGTATTTTGCATATTCATCCTTTAGAGTAAGAGATATTCTCAGATCTGAAGCTTGCACTGTTATAAAGGTCACTTGAAGTTTGCTGAATTAGAATAACTACTGCAGAAGTAGAATTTATGGGAAAAGAGGCAAACAGTGCTTTGCCCAAATCACAAGCATAAAGTAATATTCCCTGGTTTGGTAATGACTGCTTGTGCAAGCAGAGGAAAGTCATTACCCTGGTGAACTACCCAGGTGTAAAACTTGATTTTTTTTTTTATGTATAAGTTTTAAAATCTATGGATAAAGCAAACTTTAATTGGCAGCTCTTATTATTGTTCCCTCCCCCCAACACACAGAAATCCAGGAAGCTTTAACAAAAGTTTAACCTGAAATCTGAAATGCAGAGCCTGTACGTCTTAAAAACTGGTCCCTTTGCGCAAATCATTGTGACATAGTCTTTAAATACATAATTTTTTTTTTTTTGGTCAAAGGACTCTAATGCCCCATTCACTTAATGGCAGCCATTTTCCATTTTGTTTTAAGCCAACTGCTCAGGGTGTCACCCCAGGCTTTATTTGCCTAGCTCTTTCAGACCATGCTCTCATGACTGAATTATCCATTTCCTTACAGAACTTTTCTTTGGCAAACTTCTCTGGGATCTGAGCACAGCAGAACCAGTACCGGCCTTACATTCACACACTTCACCATAGGAAGGGATAATTACCCACATTATAAACACAGGAAACTGGGGCACAGCAAGATTATAATCCAGAGTGCCCTGTTAATCAGGATGCCCAGCCCTGTTTGCTTTTCCTCAGAACACTGCTCATCACCAAATCTTTATCCTATAGATAACCCAGTCCTTCATCCCATGACATGTCCTGTTCTAGTCCCGTTGTGCAATGAATGCAACAGGATCCAGTGGAAACACTCGCAACTGGAGATTTACGACTTGTAATCTTTTTCACTTTAATTAGTCTCAGTTTTCTCATGTTGTAATCCTTTTCTCAGCACTTGATTCTCACAGAAATCAGTTTCTGCACAATAAATTCTAGTCTTATCTCTTTAGGTTTTTCATGATACCTACAGAGTATCATGAAAATTTTCATGATTTTTACTCTCTCAGCTCAAAACACCTGCCCAGCCTTCCCAGTTCTCCACCTCCAAACACCTCCTCCTCCAGTTCCTTATCACAATTTCTTGATCCAAACAACCCCAGTTCTTCAGCACCAAACTTTTTATTTTAGCTGTGGCTAACCACTAAATGATTCTGGCAACTCAGACAAGCAATTAAATTCCTTTATTAAATACAAAAGCCATTTAGCAATGGCACGCTAAGATCATGTCTGGAAAATAATAGTTTACACAGTCATATTCAAGCATAGTAAATACAATTTTATAATTACAACACTGCCCATCCCCTGAACTGCAAGCTGAGCTTGCTTGACATCAACCACGTTTGGTAAAAACTGGTAATTAGTTTCACTTTATTCTTCTCTGTAGCTTTAACTGGCTCATGCAGCTTTCTGGTCCTCTTCTAGTCACCCATAATGTTACAATGTTACAAATAACAGTTTTCCTGTAAAAATATCAACGATTAAAAACATCTCTCATATCCCACAACTTCATCCTGTGAAGTCACTGACACTTTCCAGCAAGTCCTCAGTACTAACTGCTACCCTAAAAGGGCAAATTCCTTAAGAAAATAGAAATTGTAACTCAATTATCTTGTATTTGGGGCTTTGTCTTTTTGAAGATAGGAATAAAATAGTTTTAATCCACAAAACAACTTGATGCGTGATGATGCAGAAGAGCTCTGCTTAGTAACACTGTAACTACCTAGTGAGTCATGGAAAAATTTTCACTTTCTGCAACAGTTCAGAACATTCCTAGGAAGTTATCAAATCCTTTTCAGCCAAAACATCATTATGTTAGCATAAAGCATCCTTAAATCAATGCTTGACAACTACATCAATTTATCAGTAACTCCAAGATCAGATACACTTTGCAAATACTCACAGAATCCTTCAATCTTGTCAGCTGTCTTGCTCCATGCTACCTGCCTGGTTTCCATTATGACTTGAATAGTCCTTCTCTCTGGATTACTCTTCTTAAGGCTGAACACTGTCATGACAGTTCCCAGCTCCAGGGTCCTTTTGATCTGGCTTTTCTCATACTCCGGCAGCCCTCCATAGTCTATATTTTTTCTAGGCATCTTTTTTTTTAATTAAAAGTTTACTGTTTCCAGCGTGCTGAAAGAAAAAAAAAAAGTAAGAAAAGAGAGAAAAATGAGTATTGAAAACAATACTACTTATTTGTATAAACGAGTTTTTAAAGAAGTTAAATCAACCTAACAGTGGTTGCTTCACACTCAAATACAGGCCAGATACATGGTGAAGATTAACAGTATCCTGCCATTTCATCCTGCAATGAAGTAGGAATAGGCTCCAGGGAGGCCAGTGCCACCGATCGCTGACGCTTTGTTACCAAATTGGCCAAAAACGAAGAGCTGGGCGGAGCAGCCACCATGCAATGAATTGATTAAAGCTTCCAACAAAACTAACACCTCTATTTTAGCAGCCACATACAACTAACTGCTTCCACAGACTGCGTACAGTGAGCTAAGGCCAGCTCATCCACCAGTACAAATACAGCTCACCAGGATCACTTCAACCCTCCCGAGTCTCCTACAAGCATCTGCGCATTTACCTACCATTAAATCTTCGTTTATGAGATTTTCTCTAATTAACATAGAGGGAGAAGTGTTTTTTATTAAAAATGATTGTTCCTATAAGACTTTGTGTATTGTTTTAGGATAGTTAGAGATTTATGTTCCATAAAAAAAAACCTTGCAAATTCTACGTTAAGCTGGAAAAAACTTCAGTTCTTGAAACTTGCTACCTGTAGAAACTTCTGAAATCTGGGAAGACTCAAAGGCTCTGGAGCCTTTGATGCCATTTTCTTCCATTACATCAGGAGGAGCTGAGAGGATTTACCTGAAACCAGGCAATTCAATGACAAGAAAATGCAAGAACTAATGACAGTAGCTTGTGTAAACAATTTGGGCACTAGAATACACTGGCCCATAAGAAAACTTAAGCCATCTGACCGTCTTCCTGACAACTTTAAAGAAAATGAGGGAAAAAACCTGAGCAAACACAAATACTGAGAAAAATGTTTGCTGCTTCTAAAACTGTCTGTTCATGCACTTTTAAAACTTCATGGCTATGCAGTAGTTACTCCTCTATGGGCTACTTTTCCTCACTCACATGCCAGGAGGCAGACATTCGTGCATATAAACTTGGTTTGCACCTTGGCAGAAAAACAGTCTGCAGGAAGGTGTATTTGCAGCAGCTCTTAAAAATATTAACACCTTTCTGTAGTTCATCTCCCACACATGATCACACCAAACAGCTAATTGCAACCTTAACTGCTCCTCAGCAAGAGGACACACAAAGTATGGCTGGGAAGTTTCTCCTGCGTACGTGCACAAAGAAGGAAGTGCTACCATTCCCACACAAGCAGACGGAGGTTGGGAGTGGAGTGGTGGCTCCCAACCGTGCTCCTTACCCCCTTCCTTGCGCCAGGCAGGTTTAAAGAGTCTCTGGGCACATTCAGCCACCAGCCTCAGCAGCTCTTCCTCTCTCCTCAGTCCACTGCTCTCCATCACGAGCGGTTTCGGTTTCCGTGTTGATAACCAGTTCGACCGTGCCACTTCTCGCTTCCCCTTCGTGACTTCTTCCAACCCTCCCCTCACCCCCTGTCACGGGCTCCTGACCTGCTCTTAGCTGAAGAGCTCTCCCTTCGGCTCGCTCCAAAACTCACCCTGTCACTCTCCGCTTCCACAGCCTGATCTGTCAGACTTTGAAGCTGCCCAGGACAAGTTCTCCTGTCCCTTCTTAAACTCCACCATGTCATGAGAGCACTTGGGACTTTTTGGGCACACAAACAACTGTGTCTTCTTACCTGTGGGGTGGCCTTTCGGCACATCTACTTTATGTAGTGTTCAATACCTATTAGTTCATTACTGTATAAAGAGAGGGTACTCCACTTCTCTATTAAGACTGAAAAATAATTATATATGCCAACCTTATGCCTAAGACCTGTGAAATATTTTTAGGTAATAGGCAATGGTAGATTTTAGCTCAAATTTAACGGACCAGACTCCATGGAACTAAAGAGGTAATTGTTTAAATGATCATGGATTTGCATCTAAAAAGATAGAATCTCCTCCTCTTGTATCAATGTTTTATAGTAACAGAAGAACAAGTATGGATGGTTCTTCAAAATAATAAAAATTTAAACAGCGTTTGGCCTTCAAAAAAAAAAGAAATACTGCACACTTAGTATTCTCATTTTCCTTTCTTTATGAAGAATTGTACTGAAATGAACATACCGTACTGCAGAACAAAGCTTCAACCATTTAATACTTTAAATGCACTAACAAAACTCAACTTGTAAATGAGTACAAGTTTCTTTTTTCTCTAGAAGAACATACCAAAATATACATCTGATCTGCCTCTTACAGTACAAGGTGTAGCTGCAAAGTGCAACATGACTTGGATCAGCATGAAAAGGAATTTCTAAATAGAGCCATTTAACGAAGGGCAACAAAACATTTTTTTTTGATAGATGCAGTCTTTTAGTACAAAGGAACTGCCTCTCAGAGGTGGCTTCGTAAACAGCTTCCGCTGAATATAATATACTGGACTTCCCCTTTCAAAGTAGCTCTTTCTTTCAAAAACAGAGTGAACACTGTTTTTAGTCTAGCATAAATCCTATGGCAAAAGCCGGGTTTGTGAAACAATGCTGCAGCCGAGGATATCTACCTCATCGGTAAAAAATAAAATGAGATTAAATAGGGAAAAAAATACGTATTATTTGACCCACCTAATAAACCATTCCTGTATTGATCCTCACGGGATAATATCCAAGGATAACTGCGAATGGGGGTTGCAGCAAGTTTCCCAATGCAGAAACATACTTGATCTACTGGAAGGCCTCGACAGGAGATGTCACCTTTGTAACGGTGGCCTGACCCCCG
>NW_010587677.1:34533-57503 GCF_000705375.1 Tinamus guttatus | reverse complement strand
TCAGGCTAAAGGTGAAGGGGAAGAGGGAAAGGGAAAAAAAAAAAAAAAAACCACGCCCTTACCGTCGATCGAGCTTTCCCCCTTTAAACTTGGCTCAGGCCGTTGCGAGGCACCTGGCTCTGCACCCCTCAGCCCACACCTGGGGCACTGCAAGTATTCCCAGAGGATTCTAGCATTTCCAGATCTTTCCCAGAGGTTTCAGGGGAAAATGGATAGAGCCTGGCGTGCTGAAAACCTGAAAAATGTTGTTTGAGGTGTCTGTCGTGATCCTGATCTGTGTGATCTAGCTGGTAACGGGATTAGTGGGAGTGGGTTCCTTCATTTGTCTTGAGACTCTTTAGTGGACGTGCGGCATCGCGTTGAGGTGCTTGGGGGAAGCCAAAGTGCACGGAATTCCATAAGGTCCTGAGGTCTCTCCAATGGAGAGGACGGCCTGTCTGACTGAGCAAACAAACAGACTTGGATCTTTTAACGCCATCAGATGCGCCACATGCATAGCAGGTAGTCCATCCTGCACATGGTTTTAGTTAGGATTCCTAAAAACGCTCTCAAAGCTGTCCGCAGAGCCAGACCTATCATGGCCTGAAAAAAATTAATGCCAGAAGCCGTAGCTAGACATGGTGCAGTGTTTGCAAAGCACAGCACGCACAAGAATTACCAAATAAAATGTTAAAGTAATTAATCGCTGTTTTTGATTGATAGTTTCACCCTGTGAATGCAGAAACTTCTGAAACAGAGTAATAGTTGGAATAGGGTAGCAACAGCAAGTTCTGCCACAAACAGTTCTGCCCATGCTACCTGCATGTTTTGTTCAGAAAGAGAGGGGAACATCCACCAAACACAGCAAAAGCTGTGGGAGCAGTTTGGGAAGCTCTTCCCAAAGCCAAGCTAGCAAACTTTTGTCACAGCAAAAGGCATCCGAGGATTTCAAATGAGCTTGGCTTATCAGGAACAGAGCCTGCATTTACAATGTGATAGCACAGAAGGAAACAGTTTAAAAAACAATACCTGTGAAGGGTGTGAATTATTTTAAATGCAAAGTCAAATGATTACAATTTCATCATTGTTTGACACTTCATGAACCATCATGCTAAAGGCCTTTTACAGTTTTCCATACACCAAACCAGGACAAATTTTTCATCTTTATAGCATGTGATGCAGTTAAAAATTATCAGAACAACCTTTTACTGGAGACAGAAGACTAAAAGGATGAACACAGCAGGATATAAACTGAATTTAGCATCAGTCACATCAAAGCTTACCCTCCCCTAGTTTAGTTTTTGGTCTTTCTGAAGTAAGTTTCATACTGAAGTTGCCATTGAAGTTACATGAATAATGATGGAAGGTAAAGTGGCCAACTTCCCCATCTGCAAATACTGAATACCAAAACATTTGTATGGTCAAAGCCACAAGGCTGTATACCATAGAGAGCTAAAGGATGCAGGTAATCCCAGAGCTTTTTGCAAAGAGAAGGTAACACTGCTCTGTCATTACCAACTGCCAGTTCCAGGGTTAAATCTGGATACACTGATAAGGAATTGAGGTCAAGTTCAGCAGCTCATACTGCTGCTCATACGGTTGTTGTGTGTGATATTCAGAGACTTTGCTGCAGAACTTATCACCTTCTGTGTTCCAAAATGCTTTCACAGTACGAATCCAGACTTTAAGAATATAGTCTAGCTGCAGCAACAGAACTCATATAATGGACTTTACAGAGGAGCCATGTACAAACACATTTCTATTGTATTATAGTTACAATGTTCTCAGCACATCTTCTTAAAAGAAAGAAGTCTGGGCTCCTTGCAAAGTGGATTTCTTCTAAAGAGTGTTTACTTGCCTCTGCTTATCAGAGTTTAATTTTAATTCTGGTAAATTATTGTGGCTTAATAATTGTATTTAAGCATTGATTTAAAGCAAACTACTCAAGTAGTTAGTGGAAAAGTTAACATGAATGAAGAGAAGTTGTGCTTTTAAATAATAATCCAAATAAAAATCCAAAGTAAACATGAGAAAATTTGAACTGTACAGTGCAAGAGGCAGCTTTTGTTTTTCTAACATACTAACTACCTGATTATTTGCACAGGGTCTGGGACAGTCTTTGCTGACTGCACCAACCACCAGTATATACGTTACAACTGCAATCACACCTTCAGATTAAACGTGAAGTACCAGAGCCACAGTGGTGAATTGCCAGCAGCACTTGCTGCCTTGGCTGCTCTGGGGCTTCCACTCAGTACCATCAACAGTGAGAAATTCTCTTAACAAGGGCTCGGTAGCAGAACAAGAAACCTGTAGCAGGCTCTGTAGGCAACCAGGTGCACATTTCTCCTATACTTTTTAACCCAATAATGCACCTGTCTTCCATAATAGCAAATGTGATGGCAGGTGGGCAGTGCTGAAAACAAGCAAAACAAAAGAGTAGTTTTTTAAGTGCATTGTGGCTCAGCAAGAAAAAAGTCTAGATCTTCCTTCTAGTTATCTTTCAGTCTCTCATTTCTTTCCCTTTACAGAGCAGGACCACAAGCAAGTTAAGGATTGTTAGCATCTGCTTTAGCCTCCTGCTCTCATTATCGCTATAAGCTCTTAGCAGCATAAGGAAGAATAACTAAAGGCAGGCTGGGCACGATGCTGACCAAGGCTAGACTAGAGCCTGTAGCCACTGCTCTGAACTGAAGTCACAAGGAACCATGGTGGCAGCTTACAGTACACTGCACTAACAAGACCAACATGCAGCAAGTACAAAATTCTGTAGCTGACCATTTCTTATTTTTCTGTGGTTCTGCTGAGGTTTGTTTGGCTTTGCTGCTATGAGTGGAAGCACTTCTGGGACCGCAGCACTTCTGGGACCATCACACAGAAAGCTCTGACTTTTTCGACTCTGTACATGGCTGAGCGTAGGGATTTATTATTGTCTAAGGCCTTCCTCCAAGGCACGCAGGAAGGGAGGAGAAGTTTCTTGCATCTATGTTCAGTCATGCAGACATCAGCTTTAATCTGTCACATGCTGCATCAGAAAAGTTGAGACAATCTCTCTAGCTAATCGAGGCCCTGGAATTAACTGAAGATAGAGCACCCTGGTCCTAACAGAGATAAGTGTGTAACCATGCAAAGACACATTGAAACCTCATTGACAGCAAGATGTGAGTGAAAAATTAACACTGACAAATTGAAAAAAAAAAAAAAAAACCTAACAATACACGTGAGCAGTTTTTTTTCCAAATAGGGACAGAATTCTAGTTATTCTTCCGGAATGTGCATTTCAGATGTGTGCATCTTGGAAGAAAGTCCATCTGGTGGATCTCTAAAAATCAACATGTTCATAAAGAGAGCAAATCATTGCTGCAACTGCTGTTATCTTTATGCACTGTAGTCACAACTCAGTGAGTCACATAAAAGGGTCAAAACCTTCTGTTCTACTTTTTATGATAAGCATCTTTTTAACATGCACTGTTGGAAATCTTGTGCATCAACAGGTGAAGGTAGGAGCTGCTATTGAGTGAGGTACAACAGCCCCCAGCACTGAGGGCCAGTCTTATTAATATAAAAGAGAGAATTGATCAAGGAGGACAGAATGCAGATAGTGTATCTACTAAAGACTAAAAACTTGAATAAAATAGATAACCAGGGGAGGCTGCAAACTGCCGTCTAGTTTGCAGAACAAATCAGAGGAGCCGTATTAGAGTCTGCTGAGTACTCTGTGCATGCAGGCAGGGAAGATGTGACACCACAGCCTGAAAATTCACTGAGACCCATGTTCTATAGTCTGAACTCTTAACTACCACATTGAGTAAATAAGACTTTGGAGCTTCAAAAATACCTCTGTTTACAAAGGATCCATTTTTTAGAAATTTAAATATATATCGACCAACATATAATACGTATAATACGTGCTGCTGCTCAAATACGTGTAAATACATATCATCTGTAGATAAATTCATATTATTTCACTTACCGTATATGCTTCCCCCCACTTTCCCTATAAGCTGTAGATAAGCAACCTTTTGCATACCCTGACAGGTTATGTTTGTGCTACAAAATAGAGAAATTTCACAACACATTTTTAAGTTCCAGCTACCAACACCTCCCAGTCAATCAATAACATTTGACTGAAAATTTGAATGTATACCTTGTATAAACTGTTCTAAAAAGAAACATAAAAATCTAAACTTTTCCAACGGAGAGAAAAACATGAAAAACAAGCCTTCTTCAAGATTTCCAACATGTCTCTCATTTAGCACAAGCCAATATGTAGAATGAACAAAGAACCTAAGAATATGAAATTGCAAATGCCTATTTAAGCCAATCTCCAAGTTCGTATGAATTTAAATAGCTCATTTATCTTCAGCTGAGTGTATTTGTGTGTGTTTATAATGACATAAAAAATTCTTTACACACATGCTCAATACACACAAAAATATTTTCTTGATTTTTTTTCCCTGAACCTGGACCAGGTTCTCTTTAAAGAAAAAATGTCTTTTATATCTCCTATGCTTTGAAAAATGCTTTTATTCTAGATCTAAGCTACAGATTTTTTTTTCTGTCTTACAGGAGAGAAGACAAAATGTAGAACACATGGCTTTTCCAGGTAATTTGAACTGTCTAGTCCCTAGAACCTTTTTACATATCACAAACTTTAAATCCCTTTCTATAAAGAATATCTGCCCTGATGAGTTTCAAAGGCACCAAAAAAAATCTTACCTTCAATCCTGTGCAGAATAATTAATCATATATTCCGGGATTAGATAGGCAGTGTCAGACAGAGGTTTCTTCCTCTTTGTTCTCCGATTCCACCTGGGTAAAAGCATACTGTTAAGACTCTCTAAGTGTGCAAAAGCTCAAATGAAGATTTAGCCAATCACTCTGGGTCTTTAATATTTGGAAAAACAAAACAAACAAAAAACCTGCCACCTTCAGTGATGAAGCTTCTCCTTCACCAGGGAGGCATTTTGTTACGACTGTTACTAACAGGAGAGGAAAAAAAGGAAGTTGTAAGAAAGAAAGCGTAACACTAACACTGAAGTGTGTCATTTTCAGTGAGCAATAATCTGTCCTCTTCATGCTGTGTCACTGGCCTCCTGCTTTAATAATGCATTAATAATGCCTCACCTGAGATAAACACAACAATTATTACAGTTTCTGGCTTGCCTTAGACAGATTTTGAATGCTTTACTTTCTGGTTTCTAAACTTGTGGGATGCCATTTTTTTGTAAGCTTTCTCTTCAACCAAGAGAGTTTGCAATTTATTTAATACACACTAAGGGTCTCATGGACTCTGCTAATTCCAATGGCTTGAGCTTCAAGGCAAGTACCCAATATATTTAAGCCTTAGGGAAAATAATAACAGAAAACATTCATTATTTTTTATGTTATAAAATATATATAAACACATCACATTCACCCACATGCTGTGTGCACACAAACAACTTATGTGTGGAGCCTAACATTTTAATGTGAGACCAGAAGACAGCTCCTGATTTACTACCCCAGAGGAAAGTAGATTAAAGGAAGGGGCACATTTGTCAGTGTAATTGATAATTTTAAATAACATTTTTGCCCTGTTAAAAATAATGAAGATGTTATAGCTGAGTAACTTCAGGTTTCTATTGATTTATATTCAAACGTATTCATAACATTCACAGATTTATAAATAGAGTATATATATAAATATATTTATGAATAGATATACATTTTAGACAGATTAAAATAAAATCTAAATACTTAAAACTAGTATTCAGATATGGAAGGACAGATACATTTTGGGGGGTATTCTGTGTATGCAAAATAAAACATGACAACATTTTAAGTAAAATACATAAAATTATAAAAAAATAATTCAGGAATATATCTGGAGAATGCATTCCTTGTAAGATCTCTAAGGAAAATTTTAAAAAACAGAGCCCAGTAGGGGACAGGCACCAACAGCTTCCACTAGTCTAGCGGCACAGATGAAAACAGAGATGCCAGTTTGATGATGGAAATCATCAGAAGAAAGAGGAGATCCTGGCTATTCCTGTGGAAGGCGGTGCTTGGTTACAAAGGAAAAGAAAGTCAAGAGCTAAAGATGTTCATCAAAAATGTCTGTGTTCTAACAGTAGCACACTTGAAACACTCATTGTCACAATAACAGAATTGTTGCAGAAAGGATATATTGCTCAATAAAATGGTCAGTGTAAAGATGCAGCAAAATAAAATTGTGGCTCATATGGACAGAGCAAAACAAAAGATTTCCTAACCATCTTCTAAGGTGGGCATCATAGGGAGGCTTTGATGCCAGGGAGGAGAGCAGTCAAAGAAATCAGAAGAGACCAGGCTGGAGAAGGAGATGTCTTAAATCATTGATACCATGCATCAAGGATATGCCCCTGTCACTAACTGCTCTACTTCAGGTTGCAGCTTGCTGCCCCCAGAAGATAAGGGAGAAGGTCAAAGAGAGAGCGACATGTTGCCAGATTGTGGCTGATGGTTTGTGCTGAGGTTTTTTTGAGAAAGGAAATAATGTGTGTAGAGCAGCAGTGACTCTACTAGGTCAGTCAGGAAGTCCGCGGCTGGGTTTTTAAAAGACATATTTTGTTTCATGTAGTAGAAAATGCCAAATAGTCTTTCTAAGAGAACAAGAGAACACACAAGAAAAAAATCTTTAAAAAATCCAAATTTATAGTTCACTTAGAGATAACTAAGTTATCAATGGATTTTATGTTTCACATGGACAAGTACAGCCTGTAGGTAAAATGATTTGCAGTTGCAGCAGCAATTATTATAGAAATGCACAGAAGTCTTTAGCTAAAACATCTTTGCATCTCAATGCAGATAACATAAGAAGAGAGGACAGGAAAACATATTAACTCTGCTTACACAGATGAAGAGCTGAAGCCCAGTCAGTTTAAAGCTGAAGCCCCATGTACATCTTCATGCAGCATTTATAATGAAAAATGCTCCTCCTTCTGCTGTCTTTGTCTGATCCTTTCCATCCCTACCGCAGCCTGACACAAGCCACACTCCATAAGCATCATCAGAGAACAAACCCGTCTTGATCTGGCAAAACAAAAATAAGAGAAGGAAAAGGAAGTAATTCAGGGTTCGCCCTTGTAAAGACAAGATGTGCAGAGTATTGAAAACACTAATTCAAAACTAACATTATATATCTTTCTAATAGTGGAAAAAAGAGAATGCCTGTCATAAATACATCTTTAAATTACAAAATAGCTTCTAATGTGTCCTTTCACGATCATTACCTACTAAATAGTATACCTGCTGAAAATCTTTGCTGCTATGAATGTTCATGAAAAAATGAATATAACCAAAACACTCAAAAACCCACAATAATCTCCAAACAGAACAGTTGGCTGAAATATCTGGAATTTCATCTGCATATTACACTCATGGCTATATCTGTCTTGGAATGAAGGAGCTGGAAAAGTGCTACATGGCTTTGTAATTAAGCAAAGCAATATGTGATTTGAAATTTGACTATGAAAAGTCTATCTCAGCCAGTTAATGATTGAATCCTATGACAAGCAGAAAAACAAAAATCCATTTTGTCAAAACATCTAAAAATACCTAAAAAATAAATTAAACTGAAGACACTACAGTTGATTTGCAAAAGAAGTGAAAATGGAATAAATCACATGCCTCTGCTACCATCCTCAAAAAAGGGGCAGTTTGGCAAAAGCAAAAAAGAATCATCAACTTCTGTGAAAACTTCCATCATGATTGAAAAAAAAATCAACTCTAACAACTTCTGTTGAAATATTCAGACAGAAAGTAGAGTAGCATTCAAAATGATATTTTTTGTTGACGTGTACCGTTTAAAATACTTTTAGTCATTTAGACATACAGTGTTTATTCATATGTGGTGAGAACAAAATCACTGCTCCCCAGGACAGTCCAAAACTCTGTTCGAGTGTCCTATCAAAAATCAGGCTTTTCAGAAAAAAAAAATGGATCAACTGAAGATGAAAGAAATTGTAATCGTTCTTCATTGTGTGTGAGTTCATGTGTCATGCTGGTTTAACATTACTTTCTTTACATTTTTACTGTTTAAAAGATAAATGTTTTGGGCATTCACTGGTATCACCAGGACCTAATGAACATGTTTTCTAATTAGGCTTCCCCTGGAGTGGAGAAGACAAACAGTTTTTCTGCACATGTTTTAGGTGAGAAAAGACAAAGGAAAAATAACCATTCTTGTACAAAAGTCCTGGGTTGCCGCAACAGGAGAAAAAGGTCCAGCAGGGGTGAAGTTCTGGTTGATTTTACAAGAATTTTTTTGCTAAAAATATACACACACACACCATATATAGTATATATATAGTATAGGTGCATTTTTAGTATCTGACTTGCAAAAAACATGTTCAAAAATATTGTAAAACTCCAATCAGCCACTCTTATTTCTGTAGATTATCCTATAGGCCCTCGAGAACCACGAGTACAGTTCCACAAAGGACATAACTAAGTCTGTGCTGCAGTTTTGTAGCATCAGGTCAAATTTTGACCACCACCTGGAGTGCTGCTGTTACCTGACAGCTGCTGGGCCATTAGATGCGTAGGAGACTGGTGTGGCTGGTTTCCTTGTTCATTCTGCTCCCTAGCTAAGGCCAGAAGTTAGTATGTTTAAGCAAAACTTTTGCAAAGCATCCACGAGAAAGCAGTGAATGCTAGGGAAATCAGATGACTGTTAATTTTCTTTTCTCCTTTGACCTCAGTCTTTTGGAAGGCAAATGCAACGGACGTTGATAAGGCTGCGGCAACAAGGACAGAGGCAGCTTTCTCTGTGCAAGAAACAGTGGTTGCCTATGGATCTAGAGAGAACAGCTCACATCCAAAAAGATCGTGAACCTTTTTTAAGGCACTCAAAACACTGCACTGCAACGTGGCCTTCCTGGCCCCCGCCACAGCCCCGCTCCGGTGTGAGCAGTTGTTCTCACGCAGGGCGGCTGTCTGGAGCTCCACGTTGTGCGTCAGGCTGTACTTCCTCTGGGGCACCACGCACTGTGCAACTGCTCTGCTCCTCCAAGCCTTTGGGCAAGTCGCAGTACCACTCCGTGCCTCAGTTTCCCCATCTGTAAAATGGGGATAAAGATTTTTGTTTCCTAAGATCTTCTTGCTTCAAGACAGAGGAAAGGCACTATTTGTGCCTACAGCAAATATCGTCAAGAAATCAGGACTATTACTAACATTATCACTCCAATTTACACCATCATTTTACTACTGGAATAACATCTACAGTAACAAAAATTACCCTGATGTCTTTGAAAAAATAAATCTGTGAAATCCCAGCATTAAAAATACAATTTGTACTTCATTGGCCAATATACCAGCTATACTTACCTATATTTCTGATTTCTTCTACACCATATGATAGAATCATGTTGGCAAAAGAAGAAATACATTTAAAAACATCAGTTGTTTATGGCAGCTTTAACACCATCTTTACTGTTTTCCTGAAGGCAAAGAACTATGTAATAAAAAGAAAGTCAATATTATAGCACTGGGTTTTGAAATTAGTGTGATAGATTGAATTTTGAAGCAACACTGGTCTTATCTACTTACAGATAATAAAACATAACAGAGCAGATGATTTGTAGGTGCTGCCAGTGAGAATGTAGCACAGGAGCCTGCCAAAGCAAGATTCCTACTCACGTATCTTGCATTGCATTTACATGTTCCTTCTGTTGCCTTTCCTTAAGCTGGAAAGCTGTGTTTTGTGTCCTGTAAGCCTCACTGGCTTCATGGAAATTTGCTTGAGCTTCAGGACCACTCCTCCTGACTATAGCCTTCAGTTATGATTCCTACTGCAACCACCTTTAACCACATCCCTGGAAGACCTCTACTTTCTGCTGGTTTGCCTTGTTAAAATGACGTGAGTTTGGATTTTAGAGTGGAAGAGAGGAACATAAGCAAATCACTGAAAAATGTCAGGGCACTGAGCAAATATTTTGCAAGCATTTGCTGAGTGTGAACGCACGGATAAATATCAGCCTGATGAGATCCCCATACGTCAGGGGACAAAGTTCTCTGTTTATCCGTGTTGGCAGTGCGGATTTGTTCACCCCGTGCCACCTTCACCAACATCAATGCACAGCCTTTAGCTCCTGCAGAAGTACCTGCTGAGGTGACGTTGTAGCAAGGCGAGGAGATGCAGTGGGCTGGCACAGTCTCAACCACGTGGGGCAGCCCCACTTGAGACGTGACAACAGCTGCTTCCTGCAACTCCAGTATGTGCTCAGCACCTTATGGGATCTGGGCTGGAGCAAATATCTCTTCCAAAAGATAAATCAGCAGCTTTGAATGAGCTCCTTCCTACTGCAATTTCATCCAGTGACCCAGGAACACCAGAGAACATCCGTATTATCCATCTACATGGTTCTTCCCATGGAGAAAGTGGCATCCATGCTATTTGCAAACACTCGCTTGTTTTGTTGTGCATATCAGGATCCCCTTTCTTTAAGGGCCCTCTGTGTCAGTCTCCCTTTTAATCATAAACTAATAAGTTAGGGAGACCAAACTGCCTTTCCTCTTGCTACTGGGGATTGCAGGACAGAGAGAAAGCAACACAAACTCCAGTGACAAATGACTTGATTTCCATAATCTGCAGCAAATACTGATTATTGTGATTGTGCAGGGACACTGGAAAGAGGAGACTGATATAGGGGCAGGATTCCCCTCCTGAGAATAACTTCTCTGCACCTAATCTTTGCCATGCATAATCACCTCGTTTTTCTGCTGCTGCTGTTTCTGTGATACCATGATGCCGCTCACTGCCTTCACCCAGTATTAGCAGACTTTCTACTCAGAATTCATTCAGTGGATTGCCACCTCAGCAGAATCAGATGAGTTTCTGGCTTGACTCCTAAGAGCCTTTCTTCATACTGCACACCCACTTCATCTTTTTGACTGCTCTCTTTGAAAAGGGAAATGGAATTTAGCAGCTAAAAATAAGTGCATCAGCAAAGTCACCTCCTGGCATGCAGTATAGGCACCCTGACAGTCTCCAGTGCAATATTTTCCCCAGCTATGACAGCTGGGAAACCTTACAACACCAAAACAAAAGATTTCTTTCTTTCTGTGTCACAGCCCTTCACTCACCCATGTAGATGAAATTGCACAACGTGGTCAAACAGAGACTTCTCAAGGTCTTTTCTAATTACATCTGCTCTTCCTGAGGGTTGAACTCCACCTGAGTCTCTTTTGGGTAGCAACTAGAAACAGCCTGGTATGCTGAATAAAGCTCTCCACAGCTGAAAAGGTTTCTCCTTAGGAGGACTTAACAGAAGTGTCCAGGGCAGTATATTTCTATTAAGTGCACATCTTTCCACGTGAAAGCCTACCCATCTTCCAGAGTTAGTTTAGGATCACAGGCCTGCTTGCATCTTAATGCACCTACTAGCTCGGTTTCAAAGGAGGTCTTCAGGACCTTGGGAAAGCCAGTTAATCAAAGCAGCCTTAGGAGTCAGCTCAGCTGACCTTAGCATGCCTATCTCCCAGAGATGGGCCAGTTTAGCAGTTCGTCTTTTCAAATCTGCTTTTGTGCATGTGACCTCTATTTGAATACGGCAGATATCCCGTGATGTGGTGGTTTTAGTGCTTTGCATACTAACCATTGCGTTACTAGCCATTTTACAAAAAAGCTTTTTCTGGTGTCTATAATTGCTACAGCATGCCCACACTTGTGCATCACATTACAAATCTTATCATGGGATTTAGCAACGGGCAAAGAAAGTCTTGTACTAAAACTAAACTAAAGCAATAAAATCCAAAGATTACTGAGTTACAACTCAAAACTCCGAGAGATGTTTAAACGTTCAGAGAAACAGAGTTTCTCACAATTGAGGAGCAGGCTGAATTCTGGTCCACAATTCTGGTCCATAATTTGATACTTTTATAAAACACAATGTTTACAAGTAGCAGGAGGAAGAAGAACCTAATGCAAATCAAGTTTTCACTGCTAGGCTTGAATGCTCTTTATATCCATCCACAGTAGAGCAGGAGGCAGTTTTACTTGCAGGATGAGTAGTATTTTCCCAAGTAATGGGCTCTGGGGAGGCCTAACTGATGAGCAGATTAGCATTTCAATAACCTTAGAGGGAGAACATTGCTGAAGACCAAAATGATGGTGTAAAAGAAAAAAAAAAAAAGAAGAAGAAGAAGAAGAAATGCTTACCAAAGATCAGAACAGGCCCAGTGCATGGGCAGGCACAGCTTTTAAGTTGCTTTATCAAGTATAATTTTATCATCTTTCCCACAGAGTTTGTAGCGAGGTCAGATGTTTTTACTGCACGTAGCTTTGAACGCCCAAAAGTTCAGCAATGAGCAGTTTTCAGTATTATTACCGTGCAAAGCTTCCTTAGGAGGGATCTGTCCATAAACCTGTATTAAAAGTCACCAATTAAAGACATCGTATTCAGAACATGCCTTTGACTTTGTCCCCGAAAAGGCCAGTTTACCAGCTGTGCCACGCGAGGGCAGCAGAGCTTGCGAGTGGCGCAGCCCCGCGACACCGGCCTCGGCGCCCGCCGCTCCGGAAAACCCCGCGCCGGGGCTCCCGCAGCCTGGAGCTGCCGCAACGTGGAGCTGCCCCCGTGGGGCTCTGCTGCTCGGTGAGGAACCACAGCCCGCGCCCAGGGAAGGCGCTGGCTACCTAAGTCTGTTCTGAGGCCACGATGTTTTAAGTTTTGGGTTAAGTTTCGATGGAAACTGCAAAAAAGCAAACATGCTGTCAGGCACTTCCTCAGGCCAACAAATTTCAAGTTCCTGATCCAAAATGTGCTAGTACTAAAACAGCTGAAAATGAAAATAATGTTTGAAAAGCCTATTTTAGCACAGATATACATTTACTTTGTGCTCCTCTTGCTTCCTGAAGTATACTCTTGAAATACTATTGTATTCTATTGGTAAGATGCTCTTAAGCAGATACTGGGCCTGAAAATCTGTGGCCTATTTATAAATAAAGCATAAAATAATGTAATAAATAAAGCATAATAATAATAAATATTTCTTAAGAATATATGAAAATAGAAAATGATACTGGGAAGCATTGGGTACTCTTTACCATGGGAAACTCTATCC
Source organism: Tinamus guttatus (assembly GCF_000705375.1). Next base: position 44,438 of record NW_010587677.1, on the reverse strand, counting down.
ATCCCACCTATAGGGAACACAGGAGAAATGATTCAGTGCATCCAAAGGCTGCGTGAGGTTTCCAGGCCATGCACAGAGCAAGGGCAGCACTCAGGTTTCAGCTGCAGCGCTCAACACTGATTTTCTGTCTCAGTTCCTATTGTGTAAAGGGAGAAATGAATCAGTTAAGAGACTGTTTAATTTGGTGACACTCAGTGATTATTTTACTAAGAAGGAAACTGTGTCATTCATCATCCCATCAAGCCCCTGAAACCACAGCTGTAATTCTTTCCTTGCACATTTGCGCTGCTGCCATGAGGTGGAGCACTGGACCAACTGCCAAACTCTATTAAATGACTACCAGGAGCTTTTTAGCTTTCCTCCACTTCAGCCAATTTGATCCTAAGCATCAATCCAAGGTCAGCTGATCGCTGAAAAGCAATGACAAATCAAGCAGAAAGGGCTGACTGCAATACTGCACGTTATTGATTGTACTACAGTGAGATTCAGGAAAAGGTTATCTGTTTCCACTAGTCACTAGGTAACGGGGTTGCTTCAAGACGCAGTCAACCAGCAAGAACAGATCCAGTGAGATAATGTTTTGGTTTTCCGTTTCAGAGGCCATGTTGTTTTGTCCTGGTGGTCCTTGGAAAGACGAGTTTATTCTGCGGCTTAAAGAAGGCTCCGTTTGACTGTACAAGTCTGGGCAGATAACTGCAACACGAAGAGCTGGCTACCGGTACTTTTCCCTAAGCTGCCACTCACTCTTGTGACTATAGTTTCCCCTACACAATGAAGTCTTCAGTTTTTCCCAGATGCTTTCAGCAGGCTTTCTTTTTAGCTCTGTGCCCAAGCTTCCCTGCCAAACTACATCGCCAAGGTACCCCGTGTTGGGCTGGCTGCTGGGTGGCTATTACTTAGCTTCACCCACAGGAAGAAAACGAGTACACTAGAAAGCCAAACCCGTTGGAGAAAGAGATAGGGCAAAGCATGAGATCAGAAGTCCCCTGACTATGACAGCAGCACAAGCAAAGATGGGTTGATTTTAAGCTGATCAAAATCAAGCACTATTGAACACACTTTTGTTCCATTGCACTGTTTGACTTTGGAATGGATTTGCTTTTTCTGTTATAAATTTCTTAAAGGAAAACTAGAAAATTCTAATTTTCCAGGGACAACGTTTTCTTTGGAAATACACACATCTTGGGGAAAGTCCCGAGAAGCTCTGAGCAATAAGGCTATAATACCGACAAGCAAACCTGTGATTATGTGTCCTTCAATGGCTGTAGTCTATCGAAGCTATAAATCCCATCTGTTATGCACACGGATGACTATTGAACATCCTGATAAGAGAGGTGTTATTTGTCTGTAAATATTTCATACCATAATGTTTCCTAATATTTGGTGTAGTAAAGCCTCCTCCTGCAAATATTGTCATTGGTTACCTCACTGTAACTTTCTGTTGGCAAATCTTTCACGGTTAAGGTTATAATAACATCACTCTTCGGCATCTCTGCCAGATACTCAACTCTATTTTCTCTTCTGTCACATAAGCTGAGCAATTTAAACGCCTGTTCGATACAAAAGGTGGTTATTATATGTTTGAAGAAAGAGATTTGACAATACCTGCCTTGTAAGAAATACAAAGTAAGAAGAATAGTGTAAAGGCAATGGAAAGTGCTGTAAATCAGAAGATGACAAGGCAGTTTTCAGATGGAAGGTTGGAACATTGTTAAGGGTTCCACAGACATGCTGAATTATAGACAAAAATCCTCCTTCTAGCATTTGTCCCCTGTTGCCACAGTCCTTTTATGGGCATAAATCCCACTGAAGTCAAATCATGTCTATAAGCTAAATTCCAAAATTAATCCATAAGTAGAATCTGTCATGGAAATGCATATTATTAGTTTGATTTGTACAAGATGTATAGATATGATTTCAAATAAAACAACATTATGGAAAAAATTACGTCAATTGCAGTTTTGTCTGAATAAGGACTTCACAGTATGAATACACTCCCAAAATAACACATCTGCAGTGATCTAAGCTAAGCTTAGCTAACATTTCCCTGCACTGTATTTTTACACAGGTGATTTTGTGCGAATGCTTAACCACAGCTCTAAAATGACATCAATCCCCAAACTGACAAATGTGCACTGTGAGAGCACCTAGCTCTACCCAGAGAAAAAGAACAATAATGGAACTTGGCCTGATACCAGCACTGCTCTTTAATCCATACAGAGATGCAAGTAGATGTGTTTTATCTGATGGACTAGAAACACTTTGCAGTTAGCAATTGCCCAGGAAACATGCCAGCACGCTTCTACCTACTGCCATAGAGGCGGGCAGCGGGGCACACAGCTTTGCCAGCTGAGACAGAGCACCGGCTGTAGGTGACAGGAAGGCCGTTTGCGCCCGAGGTCGCACGGCAGAGCGGCTGGCAGCCAGCTGCAGGAGGGCTGCTCCTTGAGAGCGTGGCGAGGAACTCCAGCCCAGCAGGCTGGATTCATCCCACGAAGCATCAGGGCTGCTCAAGTGAGTACCAAGACCTGGCTGAGCACAGGAACTGCCATAATCCCCCCAAAAGAGGCCACAGAACAGGCCTAAGCAGCAAAGCAAGGAGCAGCTGGTTGTGGATAAACCTCCAGTGTTGTCCCTCTAAGGCTGAACTCATTTCCAAACATGATCGTGGCAGGACAAGCCCAGCATGGCCATGCCAAGGAAGGACATTTCATTCCTTATCATCCTGCTTTCCAGAGCAGTGCTGCTCTACCAGCAAGGTTCACAGCCAAGTCCTTGTCAGTTCATCCCAGCTGGGCTACCCTGGGATCACTGCATCTGTGCCCCAGGGCCACACCAGGCTGGGTCCACCTCCTGGGCACCGCGTGGCTTGTGCCAACTCAAAAGAGGGAGAGTAGACTGAGGAACAGGAGAAGAAATTCATTCTCTGTTAAGTTTGCCCTTGTAGTAGAGACATCACTTCACTCTCTGAGAATGAAAGTGCAGACTCCAAAGCAGAAAGCAAGGACAACTTATGATTAACTCTCAATTAAAGCAGAAAGTTAATTGCCACTGAAAATGAAAAGGGAAGTTCCCCATCTCCGAGTGGACCATTTAGAAAAACCTCTGTTGTGTTGCATGAGGGAAAAGAACTGTGCTGTTGCTATTTTTAAGAGGTCATTCTAGTAGGATTCTGGTGGAAGGGGAGGTGATTCTTCCTCCAGAGGAACTGCTGAACTGCCACAATGCAGAGGTACATTCCCAAGATTTGCAACACCTGCTCTCTCGAGTGACCTACTTTTCACACACTCGGTATGCACAGGGTTAGGCAACAGTTAATTTAGTGCTGTACACTAAAACTGTCAGGCAAGGACTGAAGCAACAATTATCACATGTCTCATGAGCCCAAGGGAAAACATTGCTGCCCCATGATAGCGATTACCGGACAATACCCTGTTTCAGGCGTATGTTTTGGGTACATATCTAGGAGCAACACAGCCATTTTCTAAATAAAGCATAATCATTCAAATCAGTTTATCAGATCAAACATAAGTTTTTGTTAATACTAAGCACAGCAAATTACCAAATATATAGATTGTGATATTATCTCATAGGTCACAAAATATGAAAGGCACTTTCATACTGAAGATCCGAACAGTCATGTGCCTCTAACAGCAACACGGAGAAAGAAGAAGTGAGACTATGAGCAGGATGAGCCCACCAACAAACCAGCTTTTCTAACAGCCTTACTGCATATCACAAATTCTAAGCTACAAAATACCACCCTATGACATGTATTGCTGTTGGTCTGGCCTTTTGCTAGCAGAGGTCTCAGGAATCTTCTCTGCTATTATTTCGTTTTGCGTGACTGAGAGGACAGTGAAGCGAATGAAAACTGAACCTGAATTTGAGTTTATCCTGAGACCTTAGATCTCCGTCATATAGGAAAGAGGACTGAATTAACAAGTTAATCGTTCTTTTGGTATCTTAATTACTTTCTAATGCCTGCACCAAATGACTAATAACTTTCAGAAGTTGGGATTTAGTGTGATATTTGCTTCTACTTTGCCTTTATAAAAGATTTATTTTTATTTTTTAAGAGCAAAAATGTGGTTTCTGGTTACATACACTAATTAATTAAACAAATATCATCCTAACTACCCCAGGTTACCAGGAAGAGAATTGGCCTTGAGGGCTACAGCTAGGAAGCCCACAATATTTTTTCTCCTTTCTTGCTCCAGAGTGAGATCCTAATTCACACACGATAGACCCGTTCTCCACAGAGAGTCGCAATCAAGTCAACTCTTTCTCTTGCAGCACAAAGGAAATCACATTTCTTTGAAATACTGAGGAAATCTGAATGTGTGTTCCTGTTTAGTATGATTAAGGTGTCATATAGCACTCCCACACACCTCGACACAGAGAAGTTTTTGCAGGCTGGTGATGTCAAAGCAAATCAGCTGCAAACACTGAGGGGTTCTGAGAAACGCAACTAGGACACATTAGGCAGCCTGTGCGAGGAGCGTGCGACACGGGAGGGCCCCGAAACCTTGCCAAGGAGCTCCACGCAGGGAGCAGGGACAGCACCGTGACAGAGCCCCACACCAACAGATCCTTAAGATACGTATGAGGCCTGACTCCTTTGCAGTGTAAGGATTTCTGTACATGAGCTGCTCATTGCTGGTTATAACACTCTTTTAAGCAACAGTGCATGCATTTATGGAAAACCATACAATTTGGGAACATCAGGTAAGTCTCCCAGGTGCATACTTACTTCTCTGCTTCTGGGTTCATCATTTGGTTTTGAAGCTCTCACTTATCAGTGTTCTGCCCTTAGCATGAACAAGGCCAGCCCTTTAGCAGGAGCTCCACAAAGCCCACTTTACCCACAGGACAAAACTTACTTAAATACTGGCTAATGTGACTCCAGCTGACAGCAATTACACCACTCTTGTGTCTCTGCAGGTGTTTTCCTAAGGGTGAAAATTGTAGGGTCAGAAAGTTCTTGTTTAGAGCTGCTGTCTTTATATTTCTCAGCCTGTGGTCACACCTCCATTCACCTGCTAATGACCATCTCCAAGAGTTACACCAGCTTGTGCAAGGCCTTGTTTGTAAGCTCTTAGCCCTCTTGGGAGCGACCCATTTCCTCGTGAGCAGCAGAGCAGAGAAAGTACTTGGTGTCTCAAAGCATAAGCAAACCAGAAAAAATCCCATCCGGATTTCTGGAGACAAGCAGGAAGCCATGTCCCACAACCTCATTCATATTTTCTTCTCCTTCATTCCTTTCCAGGCATCCCAAAGTACTCCACTGGTGGCTGTGCATGAAGAAGCTCTCCACGCAAGAGGACATGGACACAATAGTCCTGGTGAGACTATTCTCTTTCCTCAAACGCATACCTAGGGCTTTAACACGCCTGTGAGGGAGACAGAGTAACAAGACAACTTAGTGATTTAGAGACAAGGAATGCAGACAGTTTGACTAAGGCCGAGAGGATAAATTCCCCCGTGATGTAATGTCACTGAACTAAATTCTCATCTATGTCACCGAGCCGTGCAGCTTGCTTGCTTGCTTGGCCCTTCTCGTTGTGCTGATTGGCTGTTCTTCCAACAGCATTTTAGCAGAAGAAGGATTTTGTTTAAAGTGGTCGGTTTAAGACACCCACACACCCTGCAAACATCCCCTGAGGGCAGCAGACGTTGGCTGGCCGGCGGAGGGAGAGCCTGTGCGAGAGCTGCAGCTTCGCTCCCCGCAGCGGGCAGCACCACGTCCTGCAGCACTTCCCGGGGCCGGGAGGCTACGGAACAAGGACCTGGAGCACAGATCCTGCCTTGTGCACCCACAGACCAGCCCTCCAGGACTGACCTTGGCTCCCTCTGGAGCTGCAGAGCTGGGGTGCAGGACGCAGGGCTCTGGCTGCTGAGCTGCTGGATTGCAAGTCCTTTGCCTGCCCCCAGGGTTTGTGAATCACTCATGGCACCATCAGAGACCTGAGGACTTGCTCCCTGTGCCCGCCAGCTTGAAGCACTTGGATGCAGGGAAGGAACACGGTGCCGGCTGCGATGGGCTGTGGACAGAAGCCAGAGCAGCACACCGTAGGTACCTAATTAAATAGCAAGAATGGATTAGGCAATCTCTGTGCTTCACTTCAACAAGCTCGAAGGAAAGAACAGACCATGTAATCAAACTGCAGGGGGAGGAATTCTTCATTAATTTTGGAAGAAAGACAACATCACACCAATATAACGCGCCACCCTGGGTATTTCCCTCTTATTGGCTTGAGAATAAGAACAAGACTTTTCCTGAAGCCCAAGGGAGCAGGGGGAACCAATGTTCTTTGGGAATTAAGCTCTCCATTTCATTTAATCTTTGTTCAGTAACTGGGCCCCACATTTTGGCCAGTCTGAGTAAGAACATATTTGGTTCTGTCACGTTCAGAGCCTGTGTCAGGAAAGCTACCTGTAATACTCATGTTACTCAAGAGCTGAGGAGTGTCTACATGGTCTTCTTTTGCAGATCTGCATAAACAAAAGGCACTGGATTCACAACCTGGTGTCAGGAAATACTTAAGACTTCCTCCTTTGAGTGATTTCTGCAGTGACAGTCCTGCTGAGTCACTTGGAGCAATGTCAGGTGCCAGTGGGAGCTGCAACAGGAACCTGCTGGAGAGAGCGGAGATGTGAGGAGCCCTTCGTGTCCTTGTGTCCTCTCGGAGCCTGGAGCAGAGTAAGTTGCAGCACAGAAATGTCTCACCTATACAGGAAGCTTTTTAGGTGAATTGCTTCACTGGTTTAACAGGCAACAAGGTATTCATCCATCTATCCAGCTATCCCTTTTCCAGATACTAGGAAACAATTAGATGGATAAGCCCTTTCCAGATGAAAGTAATAACACTTGAAAATTCTCCCCCAGCCATTGAATTTAGATGCAAAATTGGTTTAGATGCTGTGAAAAATCTCCCGTGTATGATGCTAAGCATATTGGTATATATATAACACTTCCTGCAGCAGTGATCTAGGTTACTCTGCTTTCGAGAAGCATCCAGACAAGCCAGGCTCTTTGCTTTTTGAGTCACCCTTCCAAAGCAATCTGCCAAGATAGCCTGAAAAGTGAGAATCCCCTACCGAATAAATTTCCCCAGGTTTTTCCCCCCAAATCAGCCCAGCCTCTTTTGGTTTAGCTCAGACCTCCTGCAACGTCATGCAGGGCTGCAGCTATCCTGGGCAGCACTAAAATTCCCAGCATAGATGCAGAGCAGCATTTTGCCCTAGTTAGGAGAAGGTTGGCTAAGCTATAGGTGACACTATTAACTGACAGTGTCGCTTGCCCTGACACCTTTTCAGTGGGAAGGTAACTCGTCACGGCCGGGATGTGTGAGCAGTTGCCTTATTTACTCTCCGGGGTGGCATGAATCAGAGTTGAAAAGTGCAATATGCTGAAGCGATCCCATATTCCCATGATGTGTGAGCATGAGTCATGCAGAAGGGAGATTCTGCCAGGGTCCCTCCTGGACGACCCGGCTTTATGTTAAACACGCTGGAAAATCTGCGGATAAAAACAGCTCTGGTGACGCACGGGAGAGGAGCAGCCTCTGAGCCTTTTTGGGAAGCTGCTGGAACACCAACGTTTCCTCTTGATCAATACTCTGGCTGGCAGGCCAATGCTTTGAAGCTTTGCAGGGAACAAAATTTCTTCTTGCATATTCACTGCTATTTCTCTCTGGGAAGATGACAGGCGGGGTAACTCCAGACAGACAGGGGAGTGAGCTTTGTCACACACATATTTATGTGAAACCCCTTCCTTACAGAAAGGAGAAGACATGATGTAAAAGGGATTGCTGTGGCAATTTTGCCTTTGAAACAGTAGGGTTTGCCAGGGAAGCCTGCAGCTAGCACTTCAATATCTGCAATGAATATGGCAGTGTGCAAAGAAACGTTCCATCTCCAACTTCCAGGGTGATAAAACAAACCCAAACGGTTTCAGTGCTGTTGTAGTTTGCCTTTCCTTTTTTACTTGCAAGCCTCTTCTCCTCCCTGGTAAATAGTCCTTATGGAATTAACACAGGAATTAGTGGGCAAACCTGGGCTGTGTTCTGCAGCAAGTCAGCCTGAATATTCAGATCGGTGTTTTCTGGCCTTAAAATCCATAACTCAGCTATTCCTGTGCTTATCCCTGCTGATTCTCCACTTTCTGCAGCTATCACAATGAGGTCACCAGTCTGCTCAGAGATGATTTCCATACTATTGTCCTGAGTCGGACTACAAAGAAAAGACACCAACAGGAACATTTCCAGATAAATATCTCATTAATTTCAACAACAGACTGCCATGAGTCACTTCCCCTTCACTACACTCATCTCTTGTGACCAGAATTTATACAGTGGCGAATTTATACAGAATTTATACTGTGAAAAATTCCTAACTATTTTGAAAAGGTACAATAAATTGATAATTAGTTTAGAAAATTCAGGCCAAAAATCCCTTCAGTTTCCTCAGATATTTGCCACTAATTAGTCCCCTTTGTTTGTGCCACAGCTCTATAACACCAAATCATTTCACAAAAACTGTTATGTAGCTACCTGGATTTTTTAAAATATGTTTTAGGATTCTGGTGACTCTGAAACTCTAGTTCTGCCTTGGAGTAAACTGCGGCTTTTCCCTAATCCCAAAGCAAAAGTGGTTTGAAGTGATGCTCATCCTTCAGTGCTCATTGTCCTGAAAACTAAGCAGCAAGTCCTTGATCCGATTTACCTTCCCGGAGGCCTCCTGGCTCCGCGTGGTGGCCATGGCTGCCCTGGCGTATCCTGCTTCTCCCTCCTTTTTACTTTCCTTCTGAACAACAGGTCCGGCTCATTTGTGTTCTCATCTGCGATATGACTGATTAATTACAGCCCCTGAATCCTGCAAGCCAGCAGCTTCTCGCCTCAGCAGATGGTTCTCTTTTAGACACATCAGGTCTTTTTTTTTTTTTTTTCCCTGAAACAACAACAGCTTGATCAAGATCCAACACTCCGTCTTCTAAAATAAAAGCAAGGCGACAGCCTGCTGTCCAGACAGGCAAAGAGAGGCTCTCCGCTGGGGTCACACAGGGCTGTCTCCTGCCACGCTTGAACTGATGCAGCAGCAGCGTTTGTCAAGGTAAATCTCTGCAGCCGCTAAACCTAGAGCCAATATACTAAAAAAAAAAAAAGAAAGAAAAAAGAAAAAAACCCCAGTCTCTCTAATGAGCACTTTGGCCTGCCTTAAACTACACTCCAAGAACCAGACACAGGAACAGACAGAGGTGTAAGTGCACCCAGAGCCCGCTCTGCGTCCCAGGGGCTGCACCAGGGGGTCGGTTCGGCAGATCAAGGCCGCTTGGGATGCAGGAACGTCCCCGTCGCCCACCTGCCCACCGTGGAGCCGGGCAACCCCGCGCCGGAACCGACGGTGACTTCATTGATTGGCAGCGTTGCCTGAGCCTCTGTGAAGGCTTCCCGGCTCATGAAAACCAACACGGAGGGGACACGAATGACGGGCGCTGCTGGGGCGGGGGCGGGCCCAGCCGCTGGAGCTGAGCACAGTTATCCCTTCTCGTCCTTGCAAAGGGAGGGAGCTGCTGGCACAAGAGCACCCGTGAAGAACAGAACGGCACCTTTTGCTGGGTCACTCCCACGGGGGACACAAGGTGCCTGCAGGAGCCCGTGCAGAGCCGTGCAGGAGGAGGGGAAGGAGGAAGGTCCCCAGGGCCCGAGGCCGGGGCTGCGGCGAGGCTCCCGGTGTCACTCAGGCGGGTTTCCTTGGTAGCCGGACGGCTAACGGCACTCAGGATACCTAAGTGAAGATTTTGTCACCATAGCAACATTGATGTCATCAGCTTCGCTGTGGAGAGCAGCGTTAGCCTCAAGTGCGACTTTTTTTCTTTTCTTTTTTTCTTTCTTGACAGAACG
>NW_010587677.1:4403-34433 GCF_000705375.1 Tinamus guttatus | reverse complement strand
GTCCCTGTGCCCAGCTCTGGTGCTTGGCCAGCCCCTGCTCCGGGTGGGATAACCCGGAGCCCCTTTTACTTCCCCATGGAGAGGCGTTTAGCACGGACAGGGCTGCTTGCAAAGTCTGGGTCATGCTGCTCCACAGGAGAATATAGTAAATGTTATCTCCTTCACTATGATGTTAAACAAGCATTTCATAGAGCTAAAAACACAGCAGTAGTGTTGCAGCTGAGCTCCAGTGTCCTGCTTAGCCCCCTTACACTCAGCTTCTGTATCCGAGTCACTGAGTTCCACTTCAGCCTTACCTTTGACTGGGATCTTTATATTTACTTTTGGGGGGGATTTTTATAAACTTTTGCTTTTTCTTTTTTCTGTTACAGCAGCACTTATCCTAGCTCTGCCCTGCTCACTGTTCATACACAGCTGCTTCCCTTTTCCTTTCAGGAAAAGGGACCTTGAGGAAGGCACATCCCTTGGAAGGAGGATGGTGCATCATGTGGAGAGGGGAGGAACATGTGTGCGTACCTGGACCCTGTCGAGTAAGTGAGCTGTGCTTCTGCTTTAAGAAAAAGATGCTTGCATGAACACTCTTGCATACATCTCATTGCCTAGATTCTAACTTATATATATATATATATACACACCTATATATAGCCTCAGAGCTACCAGCTTTCCCTGGCCTTTGCAGGCATCGATAGAGAAGACAGACCTGCTTTCTGGTCCCTCTACAGCCAGCAGATACCAAAGCACCTTATAAAAATCAGCAATTCTGCACACTCAGAACACAACATCTACAAGACACGGGGCTTCCCCGGCCCCAGTGCTGCTCGTGCCCTCTCAGAGCGTTGGCAGCACCAGGAGCTGGGACATCTGCTCCGGAGCTGCCCCGCAGGCCCTGCCTTCGCGCTCCGCTCCGCGTGCTGCAGCTCTGCAGAGCCCCTGCTCGGAGCACGAGCAGAACCACAAACCCCAGCCAAGACATCCCTTTGCTGGGGCGAGATCAAGTATCTCGTTTAATGCTGTGAACATTTCAGCTTCAAAACTTACCCTGTTAAAATTAGGAATATTGCTCTGATACTACACTTTAGCTGGAACAGGGTTCGATGAAAAAACAGCTCCTGGATCAGCTGCTCGATCTGTGCAGCAAACTAGTTATTTAGGCTGCTCCACCAACCAATGATGAGCTGAAAATGAGCTATAAATTATATTTGGTTTATTCTGGTTATATTCTGACTTTGTTTTAATCTTTGTAGATATTCGTAGAGAAAGGGCTTATATTTACATTGGCACTGCTATGTTGACAGGGTTCTTTCATGATCAGTGGGTCACTCTGAGATTTGTGTACATATGTTTATAATCTGATAATGCCTATTTTAAAAGTACAAATACATTACAGGATTTGTTCCATCTAGTAGGTTCAAAACATAAAAGTGAAATCACCTCAAAAAAAAAAGTCAGCTATCACATTAGCAGGAAAAAATCCTGTATATTTAGTATTGCCAGGTAAAAGGATATTCTGAGATCTATTACTAATAAAAGTAGCTCATCTCAAATATTGACTTAAAATATTCCCCAATCAACAGAAAAGAGAATAGATCATCTCAAATATTGACTTAAAATATTCACCAATCAACAGAAAAGAGAAAAAATGGATGTTAACGTCCACTTAAAACAAGTATTTTGAGGCATGTACTATATTTAGTTGGCAAAAATCATTAAAACTTCAATATAGTTGACAGCAATATAGTTGACTGATAGGTTCTAATGAGTACACCTGGTTGGTTTTACAAATGCTCAGAGAGGTCAGAATTGCCTTTAACATGCAGATGATTACAGTACTATGGTCTTATTACTTCTGGATGTAAGGAAAGTTTCAAAGAGCTTTTTTCTGGGTTAGAAATCCTGGTAATTGAGGCATGAGGTCACTACAGAGCCCGTGATCCCAGCCACCAGAGGATGGAAAATGCCAGAGAAGGAAGGAAGCAGCTGCAGCTCTCGCTGTATCACTCAGCACACTGACTCATGGCAGAGTTTGCACACACGCTAGGCCCCTTCACGAGCGTCATGATTATTTAATACACTCATTGCAAGAGGTTTCTAGCCAGGATCCAGGCCCTGCTCCCACACGTGCTGTGCACCCATCGACCAGGGAGCACCCGGCTGCCCTGCCAGGACGGCCTCAGCCTCCGGCCTCCCCCGGCACGGCAGCCTCCTGCTCCCGGGGCAGCCCGAGGGCACCAGGGCAGCGGAGGGACCTTGTGAAACCCCCTGGCACCTGCGTGGCCTGGGGCCAGCTGGGGCAGCCGCGGGTGACACGGCCACGTGCTCCCTCCTGGCGGCTCTGCCCTGCCCCAGCCAGGGCCAAGGGGCTGCCCTGCTCCCTCCTGATGCTGCATCAAGGACCATTCCAAGCCAATTCCCACTGCTTACCTGCTCCGGCTCCCGTGCAGTGCGGACACGTGAGGAGCACTGAGGAACCAGCAGGTCCCCCACAACGTCCCAGGAATCAAACCAGGCGGGACTCGGCTCTCCTCCTCCTCCTCTTCATCATCATCATCATCATCCTCCTGGCTCCCGGTGCCCGTGGGGCTGGGGCCTCCCGCGAGGTCCCCGCGGCACCAGGACCCCCAGCGTCTCCTTCCAAGGAAGTACCACGCACGCAGCTAAAAGATAGTCACTTACAGTTTATTTTTGCCTGAAATTATTTCACATCTCTTTGTACACAGCTACAGAACAGTAGTAGTAAACCATTGGTAAAAGCAACAGTGCTAAGGAAAATGTTGGCATAATTTTACTCTTTTTTTTTTTTCCATTTTTTTTCAGTTCCCATACTGCATCCTCCTGCAGTTTGGGATTCCAATGGGAAAAAGAACCTGGCACACTATGTGAGTTAAGACTCAGTTTTGTTTCATTTCCTTACAAAAAGAAAAAAACAAAAAATACCCACGATTCGGGTAGGGGTTTTCTACACAGCAACAGTTTAAAAAAAAAAAAAAAAAAAAAAAAAAAAAAGCTTGGCTCCCATTGAGTAAGATTAAATATATATATATTTATATATAAAAAATTACATTGGCTGTATGTGAAACCTTGAGGTGCTGAAGAATAAAATAAAGGTGTTAAACAGAAACAAATCTTTTGCCTTTTGTTTTTTTTAAATAAGCAGCTCTGTACAATGAAGGCTCATTATGAAAAAAAAAGTCAACAGCATAGTTATAAAAGAAACCACAATTTAAAAAAAATCATCATCTAAGCAGTCGTGGAAGAAAATCTGGAGAATGTGGCAGTCACATTTACAAACAGGTCAGAGCGATGGGGTCGGCCACGACGCGGCTGTCCCAGAGGAACAGGCGGAACAGGGAGCACAGGGACAGGCAGGGGAAAGGGAGGGCAGGAAGAGGGGAGAAAGAAGAGAAAAAGCTCATGCACAAAATGGGGGAGGGCTTGTTTCCTCGTTTTGAAATATTGGACGTAAACAGAGAAGTGACTTGCAAAATCTGAAGTTTTGTGAATATCCCATTGGCAAAATAAAACAATGCATTTTCCCTATCCCCATGTTTAAAGCTAACATGGTTTAAAAGACTATAGAAAGTTTTCAGACTTTGGAAGGAAATTCGCCTTATATTAATTCCTGCACCCCTCCCCCAGTATCCATACCCTTGGGAGACATTTTCCTTCCTATTTGATAATGTTTGAGGCATTTTGAAATTAAAAAGACAATGCAATGAGCGTTGTGACAGAGAGGGGTTATAATACAGTATGCATTACTAAAAGGCAATTCTTCAAGGACATTTCCTTTAAAAAAAATAATAATAACAACAGGACAGCAAACTAGTTTATACAGTACTATACGCAAAAAAGGGTAAAAGAATTAACAATTCATAAATAAAAGACAGGTCCCAGACCTGTTATTTGTGAACCATTTTCTTAAATAGGTGCATTATGTAAATCTTATGTACAACAAAATTACTTTGTATAACAACTGCAAGGACATGGCGGGGAGGTGAAAAATCTTGGTTTTTTTTTCTCTTGATATTTCTAAGTTTGCTTTACTGGAGCAAAGCTGGTCAAAGAGGACTTCTTACTGGATGGGTCCCCAGCCATGGAAACCCAGGTAAATAATGATGAATGAATAGAATTTTTTTCTCCGCACGGCATAAAACACAAAGGCAAATAAAATCCACAAATGGTGGTTGTTTTCCTCTTTATAATCCTCTTGCTGCTACAAAGTCCTTTTTTTTTTTTCCAATTTAAATTATGTTCATTCTGAAATTACAAAGCTGAAAGAATCGGGCAAGGTCCAGGCCCGCTCGGTCCCCCCACCCCGACACACACACGACTCCTCTACCTCACACCACGGCTCCTATCACCACGGCCCTGGACTCACGGCTCTACACGTATTAGCAAAGGGGATTTTTTTTTTTCTGGTTTGTTTTAAAAATCTTTTTCTTCTTGTCCAGAAGCAAAAGAGAGAAACAGAGACAGGGAGAGTTCACCATGCTTCAGTGTAGCGAACATCCACTTCTTTCAGGTTGGGGAGTTTAGCCTGTGCAGAAGGAAAAGGTCAGGATTAGTCACACGTTTTCACAACTCAGAACAAAGTTCCCACCAAATCTGTACCAAACTTTCGATTTTACACAGACATGTAGCAGAGCTTGTTTGTCAGCCTCCAGCTGTAAAGCAGCGGCCTCGGATTCAGTGTCAGCCACACAAAGCTGTTTCCAGCCTCCGCACTGTGTCATTGCTTCATTCTTCCCCCCGTTCACTAAGACACTACAGAGTGTGTTGGTAACTTTGGATCTCCGGGTGGTTTCGTCCCCATGGCACGTTCTGCTCCCGAACCTTCCCGCGAGGCCGGAGCGGCCGGGGCTCCCCGCGCTGCTGCTCGTCACCCTCAGACGGCGACGGTCCGAGCGAACCTCCCAAACCAAACGCACGCGTTCCATTGGGCTGGGCGCAACTGAGGAGCTGGAAGTTTCTAGGAGCCACTATTACCTCACTGCTTGATTTATGTGCACGCATATTTTGATAAGAGCTAGTCATAATCCTACAGACATTGCCAGCAAATAATTCTTCAGTTAGGCAATAATGACTTCAGAAGTGGGTGTTTGTTTATTGTCTGGTTCAGCCTGCCGGGTACACACGTGGGTGTCTGTGTGCAAGCGTGTTCGGTGGGGCTGCAGCGCGCGGGAAGCGTCCCCGCCGCCTCGGCCCCCCGCGCTCGCACACCGAGGGGGAAGGAGCCAAAACCCGCAGCAGAACCGCCCGCCAGGACGGAGCTGCTCTCGGCAGACCCACAACCACCTGCACCAGAGGAAAAAAACCTCTCGCCCTCCCTTTGAACGCACCTCCCTGCACACACACAGCTCTGCTGCAACGGCCGCCAAGATTAACCTGGTTGAAAGGGGCGTGAGGAGCAGACGTGACACACAACGGCCTTCCCGGCTCCAATTCAGGGCAATCGTCAGGACTTCGCTGCTCGCAAGTTTCGCTGTTTGCCCTGGCAAGGCACTTCCTTGTGCGGGTGGTAACGGATCTTAGTGCAATAGGAGAGCACAGGGAACCAGGTAGGAAAACACGAGCCTCAGACTGAAGCTGGTGGCCAAGGGGCTCGGAAGCAGGAGCGGGAGCGGAGGATCCCATCCGACCCGGCTGAGGGGATGTCAGAGCTGACCTGGACCGTCTGCAAGCGCCTGGGGCCTGAGACGAGCTCCACTGTATGAAACCCAGCTGCAAGGCAGCTGTTAATTCCAAGGACTTTTTCTGCCCATGTACAATTGTGACACAAGTTTTGAGAAGCCGATTCTGAAAAATCCCTGCTTAGCAGCATTGCAAGGCACTCCCTGGGGAGCCCTGGCTCCAGAGCAAAAACTGAAGATATACATTCGCAGTGGGTTTTGAAAGAGCAGTTTCAGGACTTGCCTCAAGCTTGAAACACAACCCAAGGTTGTGACCTTTTTGAGTAAACCTGGCGCAATCTAAGGTTTCAACACAGAAGACGACATAATGCGGAGTTTCACTTTGAGCACTTGCTTTTACAAGGTAAGAGATGTGAGACACGTGACTCACGCAACCCCAGAGCGAAGGAGAAGTCTGCATGAAGCCACGAGAGCCCGTGCAGCTGAGAGGGACTTTGTCTGAAACCACCCGGGACCGTTCCCTGCCACAGCTACACCCTCATACTGAAGCGGTTGTAAATTCACAGCACAAACAGTAACACCAGATATCTCACATGTAAGAGAGAATCAGGCCTTTGTGCAGGTGTTTCTGTTCAAAGTGGAGTTCTGCTCCAAAAGGCATCAAGGCAAATGTACACCGACCTCAGTGCCTTTAATTTTCTGATCCAAAATGCAGTAATAGTCTGCATTCATTTTACCTTTAGTGCCATTAATGCCTCAGGACATGTCTCCAGAAGTGTGAACTAGGCACTACCTGGTTTGTGTATCATAAACAGAAACAACTGACACATTTCCATCTATGAAACCCTCACTGATGATAGTAGTGGTCAAAAAGAACTTAAGTTAATGTTCCCATCATCTCATTCATTTTCATTAATTTGCTTAAACACTTCATGAGTCTGTCAGAGCTAGCCATCTAAAAATGGTGTTTTCATTTCCCAGTGAATCCCACTCATTAAGGTAACCTCACTCCTTCCCTACATTTGAACCTATTTCCTTTTATTATAGATGTTCTGTGAGACCCTCATGAATGCATGATCTTTACTTGGAATTCCCAAACCAGCCATTGCTGCCCTGCTGCTCAATTAAAGGCTCTTCCAAGCAACTAAATCTGACCCTTCCAGTGAGGGCCACAGAAGGAACCTAGAGAGGTCCAAGCCAACTCTAGGCGCAGTGGAAACCCCTGCAGATCCTGGACCAGCTACTTCCCTTCCTTAGTAGACTTGACTTAGAACCAGAAATACCTTGAGATCTTCGTAGGTGTCCGCTGAAAGTTTAGTGCTGTTCATATTCAAACTACACAGGCTCTTCATGGCTAAAAGAAAACACAGAGATACGTATTTATGATCAGGCAATATTTACTTAAAATATCAGGCTCGCAGTAGGCCAAAGCATAAACAAGACATGCAGCGCGGTCAGGAAAAAGCTGCATAGTGTAAAATGCAGAACTACAAATGGATAAACAGCTGCTTGGGCCCTCATCCAGGAAAAAAAGTCCCTATTTGGGAAGGGCCATGAAGCATATGCTGAAGTCCACTGACTTCAAAGGAGCTCGGGCTCCTTGTCCCGGGTTCCCGGCACATCCCAGCGAGCCGGGCAGCCCCGGGGCCGTTTGCTGCAGCAGGGGCCGTGCGGGTCCAGCAGCCCCCTCTCCCTAACCCCCACTTCCATTTTGGGCTCCTGTAAGCAGGACAGTTTCCTAACACGAGCCGTAAGTCCTGGCCTGTCTGGCACGTCTGCGTAAGCTCAAGCCTATTAAAGGCACCCTCTGAAGCAGTGTGTGACGTTCGCGCCGCGCCGCGGGACGCAGGACAGGGGCTCGTTCCTGCACGCCAGGGAATCCGCAGCGCTCCTACACGGCCCACGCCGGCCCCGCTTGCCTTGCCCTATTTGACCCTGTATTAACCCAAATAAAAACAAAGCTCCACCTCCACACTACACCAGGGAGAATATGAAACCTGCTGCGCGCGGTTGCAAAACTCACTAATAAATTACCGCACGGCTCTGCAATCTTCCCCTCCTCCACCACAAGAACAGGCCCCTCTGCAGGGAAGTCGCCCACAGGGCTGAGTCTGAAAGGAGCTGGGAAGTCCCCGGGCAACAGGGCACGATGTGAGACCGAGACAAATGACATCGATGTGAGACCAAGACAAATGACATCGGGGAAGCGAGAGGCAAGGGCCACAGCAAGGCCCGGGGCCGCAAGCCCTGCACTAGGCAGGTAGGTTCAGAGCACAGTCCTGCAGCTGAACGGCCACTTGAGCGGGCAGAGAGGAGGGAAGATCAACCCGAGCACGGCCGTGGCCTGCCCTAGATCACTGCGGAAGCAGTTCTGTGGCAGCCAAGAAATCAATCTTCCGTTTGAACCCACATGAATTCCTCTGGACCCACATGAATTTCCTCTGCAGGGTATTTTGGTCACTTACAGCTCAGTGCCAGCAGCCCGGCGTCGGTGACGGGAGTCTCGCACAAGTTGAGCACTTGCAGCATCGTGAGGTGCTCGGACAGGAGCCGCAACCCCGCGTCTCCGAACTGTGGGAGCGAGAAGAGCCGGTTTCACCCAGCGCACGCGGTGCACAGACCGTGCAAACAGGGGACACTCACAGCGAGGCCTGCGGAGGAGCCTTCGGAGCCACTCACAGCATTTATTACGATATCAAACGACAGGGGAGAAAGCAACTTGTGTTATCCCTGAGGGATAGGAAGATTTAGCAACTTGTGCAGGGGTCTAAATAACTGTGTGGCAGATCCTGGGTCTGAAAACAGGTCTCCTGATTTGCAACCCAGTGCCATAACCACGAGGCATCGTTTAATCACACGTGGTGCCTTTGAAGTGTGGATTTAGTGTGAGAGAGCTCCCACCCAGCCTATACAACATGGTTATGGAAGTCTCAGCCAGTTCCCAACCACATCACAAAAAAACCTTCATTGCAAGTGGTATTAATTAGCCAGAACAATGTACTATTGATTGGTAATTGTTCCATTGACCCGCTGCATTTCTGTTGTTTCTAAATTCTTTATTAATGGAAACTAGGATATCAGAAAATAAAATGGAATCTAAAATTTCTTTAAAAAATTAATGCCAAGAGCAGGCTGCTTGTCCAGTGGTATCCAACTCACTTGGAGCAAGAGGCATCAGTGTTTTCAAGCACAAAAAAGTTACATTGTCGGGACAAATCTAGAGGATACGCAAGACAGGATTAAAACAAGCAGGCAATCATATTGTTTCATACTCCTCACACAAAAGGGAGAAATTTCCATGATTTAAAAGTAGTTATGAAAATATAACGTGACGTAATAACATGGCAAAATATTTACATGACATTTCAGTGAAAAAGGTGTTGCTTTTTGTGGCTGTGCTAGGAACAACCATATTTTCAGGGAGTGCTGCAACTAAGTGCTAACAGTACATGGGGAAAACCTACTCAGTGGAGAGTCATGGAGACCAAAACAAACAGGGAAACCATAGGAGAAGAAAAACCTCCAAAGCTTTTTCAATTAACTGCTGAATAATTCGTTCAGGTAAGTTGCCCCCTTTTTGCTTACAAAATAACTACATTGTTACTGTAGTTGCCTTGTATTTATTCATTATTTGGCTTTTTTTTAAACATATGTTCTAATTAATCAGCATTCAGGGCAATTCACTATACAGATTGCAACGACTGCACGTGTTCTGCTTGCCTAGATAAGCTGCATGGCATTATTTTTTGTCCTAAATGAGCTCAAGCACCTCTCAGATGACCACTGCACAGCACTGCAAAATGCACAGCACCAACAACGCCTAGCTGGAACATTCAACCCCGGACAACAGCAACCTTTTACAAAACAGGGTGAAGCTGGGGGGGAAGATCAGTCTCCAAGGTCAGCCAGAGCACAGAAAGACCATGTAAAAATAGTAGGGAGACAAACTCATTCTAAGCAAGTCTCTTCACACACTCTTCTTGCGCTGACGCAATGCAAAATCTCAGAATTAGTCAGCGTTTGCTCCTGCTCTGAGTTTCAGTCTGCACAGCCCTTACCTGAGTTGACCACAGGTTCAGCTGCTTGAGCGAAGGCAGTTTAATGAGGTGCTCAGCACAAGCACTGGTTACATTGGTAAAGGCCAGGCTGAGATTTTCCAAATTTCCAAAGGATCCGGAGCTGAGCAAGCGGGCCAGGTCTGCATCCTGAAAGCAAAGAGCAGATGGATGAGCGAGATACCCGCCAGCTCAGTCTGCAGTCACCGCCGGCGCGTTCCTGATGCTGCTACCAGCAGGGCTTGCACAGCCACCCCGCTTGTTTACAGGGACGGGGAACCGCACGGAGAAGTTCCTGTTTGCCTGGCAAGCAGCAGGGCTCCTGTGGCAGCATCGCTCCACACACCCTGGGAAAACGTACCCGGACAGCAGCACAAAAATTCTCTTTGCGGGTGTATCCCTGTGAGGATCCGCTGTCAGAACACACGGGGGAGAGGGGCCTTTTAATGTAATGTGCCTTTCACTACAAATTCTAGATCCAAACTGTGCTCCGGCCCAGCTCTTTCTGCAGGGAAGTCAGTCTGGGTTTATGCTGATCTTAACTGTACTGACAATAGAGCCTTTCAGATTTCAATGTGTAGAATACAGAACTGGACATTCTGGAACCTGCTCTTTTTAAAAAGGAAAATCCAGTTTCCAAATCTACCACTGAATTCTACCACCAATTCCAAATTCAAACACCAGTATAAATCTGACAGCCTGATGCTTGTACTGGCAATGGAAACTGCTGCACAGGCCTACGAGCAGAAATGCCCCATCACACATGTAAACTCCAGGCTTGGTAACAGAGCAAATGAACAGCTCCCCTCTTGACTGACCCCAACTACTCTGCCACACGCTATCAGAAATCCAGTGTTTGAACCTGAAAAGACAAAGCTTTTTTTCTATTTACATAATTAACTTACTGTTGACTTGGATGGCAGTGTTAGCCTTGTGGGACCACCTTTTCGTTGCTGTAAGAGAGAACACATTTTGGTTACACAGGTCGCTGTGCTGTGTTTCTGACCAAGTGATGTAGGGCAAGCTCCTCACCAGAGCAAACCCTGCCCTGGTTACACAACTCCCTCCCAGACCTTCCACCTCTTCCCTACTTTTTCTGCACGGAGAGGCTTTTCTGTATGTGCTAAATAAAGGCCTGCTGTTACCCAGGGGACCTCTGCTAAGAGTAGTTAGTGGTCTTGGTGCCACGGGTCAGCATTTTGCCTGCTTCAGGCTGCCAGGATTTGGTTCCTTTCACATTAAAGAAATGGCCATAAAATGCTGGACTGTGCAGCTCAAAATCATTTGTTTGACTTCAAAAAAGCACATTCTTTTTGTGGGGGAGGGAAGTAGTGATAGAAGGAAGAGAAAGACCATGGGTATATTTGCCTATGTAAAAGAATGATACGAATACAGCAGATTTTGTAACTGTAGATCCTGCCTTTAAAAATGAGGAAAATTCAATTTCTCATAGACCTTTGCTCTGACCTAAAGAGCCTCTCAGTGACATGCTGTGGAAATCAGAGTACTAGGAAATGCTGGCCAGTGCTAGAACCGTTTGCTGCTCCTATGTCGAAAGGTGGCAGGATCTGGCAAGCCAACTTTTAACACCTTAAGACAGTAAGATTACACCTTTATTCTTCTACACAGATTCTAAACAGGCTATGGAATATCATTCAGGAACACTTATGGGATCAGACACCTCCATCGACAGCACACGGCAGATATATGCGTAGGAAGATCCCCTAAATACTGCTCTCCTGCTGCTGCTAAGTGGGAATTTCACACCCTGCCTGCCTGCCGTTGTACCCCTGTTTGTGGGCAGTGCAGAGCAACCTACCAGCTCTTTTAACTCCCTCTGCCTGTCGCACAGCTGCTCGTACATTCGCTTCCCCACGTCCGTGCTCTCCAGGGTAGAGATGATCTGGAGCTGGGTGTCGTTATTATCAATGATGTTGTATTCCAGCATCAAACATAAAATCTAGCAGCAGAATGATAAGGAACAGCAGTCATTACAGTGCTTGTGCTCGGTTTCTTCCTAAAATTTAGTCACCCTGGGCATTCTATTGTATATTAATTAACATTTTAGAGCATGCATTATGCAGGCTGGATGAGAGGATTTTTAGCAACTTTGATTGAACGTCCAGCACAAGAAACTAATTTTTTATTGGTAAAGAACAAACTCTGCTCTCGAAAGCCAGCCTGCCTGTCCTGTCTTCCGTTAGTGCTCATTCCTCTTGACTGAGAGGTTCAATTACTCTGTACCAGCCCCAGCTGATGGATTCACATCAGAGCCCTCTTCAGAGGGGACACAATCGCCCCGGCGTTTCCCGGCACGCCAGGCAGATTGGCACATTCAGGATCCTGCACATGAGCATTAGAGCCAAGTGGTTCCTGGATTTTCTGTGCATGCGGAATGCACGTTAAGGATATCCATGTGATGAGGTAGGGTGGGATGACATGATTACAACTTTATTCTCTCCTTAATTTTTATTGCTTTTAAATGAAAAAAAAAAATCAAGCCACATTACATTCTGTAGCACACCCTGTTTTATTTACTAGATTAAACCATCATGCAGAGAAATAAATTAATGAAATGTTGCAACTCTTCCTACTTCTTAGGCACCCAGAATAATATGCATAAACTGATAATCCAAGAAAGATAACCTATCCCCAAGCTCTAAAAATGCATATTGATTACATAAACCCTCTTTAAAATAAATGCACTTCTTATGTACTGCTGATTTTGCAGTTCTTTGCTTTCTCAGTGAACAGTTACTTAACATCATAGTGTCTCCAACTGACCCATAGCAAAAAATGTCTGTCTCCAAAAAGACCTGCGCTCACCTTTCTTATGTTTTAAACTCTTATCTCTTGAGCAAAAATATTCCAGTCCACTTAATCAAGAGGACAATAACCTCCATCTTCAATTGCTTGATCTGACACCAAGCTGAACTTCCTAGTTCTATTACACTTAATTGCAAGAAGGGCAGTAAAAAGCTTTTAGTATGGCCCATAAATCTACATGATTGCTCGTGCTTACACCTTACCTCTACCATGGTCTGGTTACCCCTCAGAGCCAGCAGCATGCAGGGTCCTAGCTTATTTTCAGCCAGTGAAAGCAGGAACTTCTTCGTTTTATAGCAGGATCCCATTAAAATATGAACCTATTTGAGAAAGAGAGAGAGAAGATTAAAAGATGTAAGCTTAGGAAATACACGTTTGGAAGGGACAGTGTTAGAGGCAAATAGAGGCACTTTGCAACAAAAAAGTGGGAGGTTTGTATGATCACTGGACTGTGTCATGTGAACACAGGGAGTAATTGATGAATGATCCCTTCACTTAGAAGTTTTTAACAACTACTTTAATAAGTTTAAACCCTCTTGTCTCCAGAGAGGTTTGCCAAATCTATCTTTATTTGGGAAGAAATGTCCCTGTAGGTGTCCGCTGTGGTGGGTTAATGCACTTCTGTAATTATTCAGGTATTGGCTTTTGAAATAGATGGTGCATCTGTTGGTGAGTCTATAACGATGTCAAAACTCTAGGAAAATACATTTAATGAATTGTTAAAGTCAGTTGTATACATGCCTATACAAGGAGGATCTACAAAATATGAAAGTGGGTCTATTAATCCTAGGAGCTGGCATTTTAGGAGGAATTATTTCCAACATATGATGGAAGCTGAATTAAGGCAAATGAATTCCATGGCTTTCCACATATAAGTGGAAATGTCAACCTCTCTGTCCAATTTGCCTTTAAAGAATGGTAAGTTCTGTTTTAGGCTAATGAAGTTGCTACTTCTGTTTTTGTGGCTTGACAGTGATAATGTAGAAAGCACATAAAGTCAAACTGTAAAGTCATCTTCCCATATATTCCCCTTAATATCTACAGAGAAAGAGTGGAAGTAGGCCTGAGGGTAAAAAGGAGAAGTAGGACCGAGGGTAAAGGGAGGTTAAAAACGCATGTTAGGAGTGATAAAACTATCAGAATCTCATAGATTATTGAAGTCTTAGAGGTTACAAAGAAATGCCCTTAATTTGTTTCACATTTCTCCAAAACTTCTTCAGTAATTTTGTGAAATACTATTGAAAGGAGGTAGAATTATTTTGAGTTATGCAATCAGAAGAAAAACATGGTCCTTTCTTCGGGCATCTGCAGTATTTGAGAGCTGTTGCTGTCCCTACTTTGTAGCCAGGCCATTTCTGTCAATACCAAGCAGATGCTTGTCCTCAGGGTCTGTCCAAACACGGTTTTCCCAGCGAGCAGGGTCCCACCATTGTGCCTTCACCTCCCTGTTTATTCCCTCTTGTTCTCCTCCCACTGCTTTTCAGTGTATTTTTCTTGATTCAACTCTCTCATTCCATCAATTTATGGAATTCAATCAGTTTATCTCAGAAAGGAAACAAAGCATGTAGGCCCACTCCAAAGTACTGCTGTTTTACATTTCTTGTTTGGACTAGATGATCTCTAGAGGTCCTTTCCAACCTCAACCATTCTGTGGCTCTGTGAAAACTAAAGAAAAGGAAACCTCCATCACTTTTATGGCTGCCATCAATAGTTTTCCTGTTGTCTGGAGGTGACTTTCTGAGACAGGTCGTGCCTAGGGTGGCCTGAGGGATCAGGTTGTTTTCCTCCACAAAGGAGTTCAGCTGACAGCACGGAGGCTTCATGGAGCCTCCCAAGGAATCCCCTGAGTAGCCATGCAATGGTCCCAACTCCTGGTGACAGGATGAACCCTGTTCCAGGAGAACCACAGGAGAGGCCGCTTTCACATCTGTAATTGGGTTTCACCGGGAAATGCCAGCTGCAAAACTTGCTTGCATGTGTTGCATGTCTGCGTAAAAATCGGCGGTGCTGGCATTTTGCTAACTGAACAACGGCCTTGGTTAAGGCAGGGACAAAATCACCTGCTCAAACTGAACAGCAATAATTCGACCAGAAAAGGGGTAAGGGCCTTAAGAAAATCCATCGATCCAGGCAAAGGTGTCCTGAGCCCCATGTCAGGGATGACTTCATGTGCTCTGGTGCTCTTGGGGCATTATCTCGCTCTCTGTTTTGCTCAGCTTTCACCAAAAGCAAAGGCATGCTCAGAACATCTCTTTAGCAGGACTCCTTTGAGTTCACAGCAATGCTCTGCAGACACTCTCATGTCTCCAGAACGCACGCAGTGATATCACTCTGCAGTATCTGCAGCAGAAATGCAAAGCTGCTCATACGAGTTAAATATAACACAGTTTCTTCTCACGAATAAAAAGGATGTCAATGGCCTTTCCGAATTACAAGCACTAGAGATTAACTAGATTTCTGGTTCCTAGCTCAAAGTTTTGTTTTATTTCAGGCCACTGTTTGACTACCTTGCTAGCAGAGCCACATGTGAGAATTTTTAGTTTTCCATGAGCCAGGCTCCATTATGTGAAAACCACATCACTGCTATTCTACAAGAAAACTGTAAACGCACTCACTGGTCTGCTTGGTCTAAAGTATTGCCTGGACTATGTTCAAAGTAGCTAAAAATATCAAAACTATTCCCTGGTGAAGTGAGTTCTGTGCACTTCATGTGCTCTTGCTTCATCACCAGCAAGGCCTTTATAGGAACACAAAATCTTTGTTTCTTAAGTTCTATCAGATGGCCTTATGAAAAATAAATAAAATAAAATAAAATAAAATAAAATAAAATAAAATAAAATAAAATAAAATAAAGTGAGCTTCAAGCTAAAAAGGATTTCACTTCATACATTTGTTATCATCCAGCTTCTTTGGAAATTTTCTTGAGCAATGGAAAATACTAAGATTAATGTAAGGTCCATCTTAGAACAGGATGTTTTTCAAACTTTATGGTTAGTCATTAGCAGCTCTTTAAGTATTTATTGACATCCTTGCAAATGGCATGGAGTACTGCATATTAATGTATGTTAGCAATGTGCTTTCTCATGCACAGCATCTCCCAATGCCTATAAATATCTTGGACCACAAAAGCTGTCAAGAGAAATGTTTTAGTTCTAGAGAATTTTTCTAAAAATACATTCTGCTTGAATCAGCAAAAACAAACCAACCTTGCATCGAACTGTCTTTGTACCTGACCTAGTTCACTGATATCTTATCAATGCAAAACTAAGAGTATAGACAGTTATACAAGCTCTATAAACGTCAAATAATGAAAATGCATGAAGTGAGATCCCAATGAAAGTCACTTCAGAGTAAACCCCATTGTCAACAGTAACAGTTCTGTTATTGTTTTCAATTTCCATGGTAGCCTACAAATGAAAACTGTGGGGATAGACATGAAGAATATGGTGCATTTATTATTCTATAAGGGTGTTTTATGTTTACGTAAGAAACACACGCACCCAGTTTGCCGCATTACATTACTGATAAAAACAACAAGCCAAGGTTTGAGAAGAGAGAGTTAACAGGTTAATCAAACTGTCACTGCAAGCTAGTTCAATGGATTTGATTAGATAACAGTTTGGATTCTCTGGTAAACTCCTGCTTTTTTGTTTCAGTTTTTGTGAAAAGCAAGTATCACTAGCCATAGAATAGGGACTTACTGCAAAGAAGTTCCTAAACTCACATTCTTGCAGACACGTACCATACTGGCAAAGAGCTCCCCATCGTCATCGCACGCCACTCCTCCGGGGCTGTAGAGCTGGAACCAGCCGTCTTTGCCAGCCCTCACGCTCAGCAAACACGAGTGGACCTGAGAAAAAGCAACGTGAACAGACTGAAGGCTCCTGCCAACAGCCACTAGCATGTCCCACACAGAGACCCAACAGCAGAACTCCTCAAAACTGAGGTTTAATGTTGCAGCTTCCGGAGCTGTAGGTATGTCACAGAATCAGTTTTTTTGTGTAGGCAAGGATATACCATTGCTATATGCTTTTTCATTCCTTTTACGTAAATCAAACAGAGTGGCTCTAATCTAGAGGAGCTCACTTCCCTTGAAAATTATAACAACATAAAAAAAGACTGAAATTCCTGAGCTTCCTCCACTTTCCCTCGTCATCCCAGCATATGTGTCTATACTTCTGATGTGATCCGAATACTAATGTAGCAAATGATGGCTCACTCATTCTAATCAGGCCAAGTTATTCTTATTCCTGCTCTAATAAAAGTTGACAAGCACCAGGGTTAAGGAAACCAATAAGGAAAATTCAACAGGGACAGACGAGGTAGAAGTGGCACAAAAGAATTTGTGCACACAATTATGTGTACCATCACTAGTCTAAATTTTGCTCACTGTAGGGATTTCTATATCTAGTTGCATACTACAAAAGCAATGTCTTTTTTTTTTTTTTTTTTAAGATTCACGGATGTTCTGTTTCATTTTTTTACGCGTATGAGACGTAATGTTTATGCTCTTGCATTTGGGTATGCGACACATGATACATCAAATCCTAGTTTTATTCTAAGACAGGAACTCTTAGTTCAGCTGACAAGGGTGAATGGCTCACAGAGACGTAACAACGAAAATCAGGAATTGTGGGCAATGACGACAAGGCAGTGAGTGTCCTTACCCACCGTTCAGGGTAACCTGCTTTCCTTTATGCTGACACTGAACTTAATGTGGATGTGAAGTCCCTTCTGACTCAGTCAGCACTGATTATATTGAATAACTTACATACATGAAGCCATCAGCCACCAGGAGACAACAGCCATGCACTCATTCCAGTGAGACACCCCCAAAATCAATTTTCCATGAATTCATGAGAATTAGCGTTCATTTGCACACAATATAACTGAAACACAGCTAAATAAAACCTGCTATTTTGTAAGATCCACAGATTTTGCTTCTCTTTTTCATAAGAAAATCGAAAAGTTAGGAGAGAATGAACAGAATGGGAAAATCTTGTTGGTTGCAGTTTACTGCAAAACAAGCAGTAAAGCAATCTCAGACAAGACACATTTGTAAGTAAGGGAAGAAACTATTTCTACTAAGACAATTTGTCCTGAATGGATATTATTCCCTAAAAGAATAAAAAAAAAATGACAAAACCACACCATGTTTTGAAACAAACTACTTAAAGAATTATCTTTTGAACAGATGTATGTGTAATTTCTGCAATTAACGTGTTACAAAAACTGGAAACAAACTCACTTCTTGTCTAGGGTCTTCTGCAAATCTCTGATACACATATTTCAGCTCCCTGAGAGAGAAAAAAAAGAAAAAAAAAAAAAGAGAGAGAGAGAATAAGCAGTTACTGCATGCAGAATTCAACAAGTGTCACTTCTTCTGGATTATACTTTAAATAGTGTATATATATATATGTATGCACTTCAGAGCAAAACAAACTGGGCTGCTTCTATAGGAAGGAAGCAGGAGGTCTAAAAGTCATTATCAAGGACACTGCTTACTTAAAGGAGGAAAGCTTTCAGAGATGTGTGGTAAGAGCCTGGTTTCGATATTCCAGCAGTGCCCATTCCTTTTAGTCTATGGGTTCCTATTGCCACAGTAAATTACAAACCAAAGTACATATTTTTATTGCTAACAGAACATGTTCACAGCCTCTCACAAATAGAACATTTGAGAAACAAACTGAATAATGCATAATTGCTATTACTGATTAGTACAAGTACTTTAAGTAATCACCCTCTTCAATAAAACAAGGAGTACCACAAACTTACTTTGTGAATTTCTCATGTGCAAGCGCCCTGAAAGTTAAAGAAGAAGAAGAGTATGAGAATCTGGGGAGGGGAGAGGAAATAAACAAACTTTTTCCCAATTCTTTTGAAACAGTAGAAGGATTTCCTAACTAAGTGCAACTCACAAGACATAGAAAGCATAATCTTGCCAAAAATGAACAGGAAAAATTATCTCCCATTAATCAAGGAATTCATCTTGTTGCTCTTCCTTAGTCCTGTCTTAGACAAGACTGACTAACCTCAGTGTGAGCTTTGGCTCAGAAGAAAGTTAAATAAAAGACTTACAATACAGCTACATGATTACAAGCAGAATTTTGGCTACCTCCAAGAGCCAATGGAATTCTTTAATTGCAATGCAATTAAGGTACGGTCACAACTAATTAACATCATACATCAGTAAAGCAATTAATGGTCATTCTGTGAAGTGCATTGCATCATGGTATGGTTTGTACCTCTCCCAGGACCTAAGTTTGACTTAGGTAAATGATGCCCCTGTTGCCTTTTTCCAAGCTCTTGTTGTAGTCCAGGTAACCTGGCACAGAGGATTAGACCTTTCTGATTCAAGACGCCAGGTCATTAGGGGATGTGATAAGCTCACAAATTGTACAATTACAGGTGGTAATGTTTGCCCATGGAGGTCTGCATTTTATAAACACTACTGTTCATTAATAGGTTTCTGAGGGAGTCTGCCTGATCCGTAGGGTAGCTTCTTCATTTAATGCAAAATACAAATGATTTGAGTCTCTGTGACGCCAGCAAAGCATACTCCTCCTCCACTAAATCTCTCACTCTGCTCTCTTTCCTGCTTGTTGGTCTCTAGCCAACCATTTTTCCCTTCAGGATCATCTTAGGAAAATGCAAAAGGAAGAGAAAGATGAAGAAAATCCCAAGTTTCTCTCTATTGGCCAAAACCAATTTAGATTCTTAAGCAACAGGAGGAACACGAAGCTCCTGCAACCATCAGTCTTTACCTGACGTGGTATTTCACCATAAACCAACAGTAACAAGAACAACCAGTAGATACTAAGATGGTGCAAGCTTACTCTTTGGGGAACGGGATAGGTTGAAGCAAGCTGGCAAGGGCTGGTCTCCAGTCATCGTAGTCTGACCTGAAAGATGAACATTTTGTTAACAGCACAGCATGTACTGAATTGGGTTTGTCAACAGTTAGTTCAAGGAGTCAAAGCTTTTTACTGCAGGCAGCAACAGCTCCTCTGTTTTATTGAGACATTCTGAAGATCTATGGTGACATTTTCCCTTTCCATTTGCAGCACATTCTCCACTGAGGCACAATAAATCCAGTATTTACAATGAAACACTTGACCTCCAGAGAGGCCTTCTTTATGACACCTTAAAGACATTTGCTGTTTATGAAACCTGTTGACATTTAATAACTAGGTAATACTTTCATCTAAGTTGGTACAGCAATTACCAGACCATCACTATTTACAGCTCTGCTCTGAATTTAATTGGATTTTTTTCCTATAAGAGGTGAGCCCACTTGTTAAAACAGACTCCCTCCCCTATTTTGACCCACAAATACCTTATCCATTCCTTCAGTTTGATTTATAAAGCAATTACATATTCATCTGAGGGTGTTCTTGGTGAACTTTATGCAGAACTTTCCTACACGTTACTGTGCACACTCACAACTCATGAGCCTTTTCCTCCTCCCGTTTCTAAGACACAGCCACTCGAGTCCTGCACACACCAAAGCACATTATTCTCACGCAGGATTCTCAGCACACTGTGACCCCTCCTCTTTCAGAGGATCTCAAATATTTCATTTATTAATTACCACCAATTAAGTGCAGTTATAACAGACTGCACAAAGGATACAAACACCAGAAGATGAATGAAATGAGGAGCCCTTCAGTGTGCCTGGGAGGAAGGGAGGAATTTGGCAAGTCAGCACCAAAACTGTGAACAGAACCCACCAGTCAACGCCCAGACACCAGCACTACCTGCCAGGCCACCTTCACCCTGATGAAGAGTAATGAGCATGGACAGGATTAAACACAGCAAACCTCACATGGGGTCAAACACTTTGGGATATCTGGAAAAGATACCATGGAAGAGTCCATGGCCCCCTCTTACTGCTCTTATCGTTTGGACTGGAGTTTTAAAAGCTACATTACTGGCTGCAGCTTCACTGCAAACTTGGCACAGGAGCGTGATGTTTCTTTAGGAAGGAACAAAGCATAATGTTCTAAAATGAACAGTGTCTCCTGATAGCATTAGACACAGACAACATATGCACAGGAAGCCTTCCAAAATAATGTATTTTTTTTGCAAAGAGAAGGTTCGAGCAGAGAGAAATTGAAGATGGCTGCAATTCCAAAAACCTCATCCGCTTTTTGAACGAGGACCAGATAAAATAAAAGTTTCCATAAACTAAGACAGACAGGTTAATATGCACCATGTTGAACAGTTCACCAAGGCAACTTCATGGACACACAGAGAAAATTTATATACCGAAGTATGTCCATAAATATTTTTAAAAAGAAACATATAGATTTAAAAAGGAGGTAAAAAATCCTGATTTTAAGATCAACAGGAGAGAGAATTATCACTTGCCCAAGAGTGGTGGGACTCTAAGGTACATATAACACCCCATGCAAGTAACCAATCAGCAAGAACTTTCTACTACCCGAGAGTCACCTGATATATTAAAAAGCAACAACAAAAGCACAGACAAAAGCAACACAGAAGAACTGTGGGACAGCTTAGTAGTTCTTCCACACTTCCATGCAAAAGTCCCATGTTCAACATGCAGAATTTTCTTTCCCTTGCCATATGTATGGCATAATGAAAAGAAAGGACAAAACGAAAGACCTATAATTTTGGTAGGTAACTTCAGGCAAATAGTCTTGTCCTTTTAACAAGCACATTCCCAGTTAATCCTAGTACATACTTTCCAGTCACCTCCTGAAACCTCCTGGCCAACAGGTCAAGAAGCACAAAATAGTGTTGAGTTCAGGGAAATTCCCTTTTCCATCACCTGCAGTTGTTATACAAGGATAAAAGAGCTTGGATCCGAGGCAGGAACTTAAAGGCAGGCAAGCGGGCAACCAAGATGGCACAATCCAGGCAAAAATCTTGGTGCTGGTTCTCTTCAAAATTGCAAACAAACAACATTGGGGAATCTTGGCTACGGCCCCTGATAAATACAACTTGTTTATTTTCCTCTCGTTATCTTTAGCATTTGAGGCACAAAGCATATCACATGTCAAGCTACAGCAATCTAAAAAAGAAACCCTCCCACCTATGCCAGTCACTCTGCAAGGCACTCAGACTAATTCTCTGCTCTATCAAAAATCTGGTCTAAATTAGGAGCAGCCCTGACGTGTGTTCGAGGTCCAGAGCTTTGTGATCTCCCATTCACAAGGTTCCTTCCAGCAGCAAAACAAACCTTGCCTGCTGCAAGAGACTAAACAAAGAGAGATGAGAGGATGAGCAGCTCCATTTAAAGCCTCTGAAAAGCAAGGCACGAGGTAGGGCTTTCTTAGGAGGGTTTGTTTTTCCCTTGTCTCTACGTAGAAGTGGATGCTGTGAAACACGTGGAGATGGGGCTTGCCCTATACACTGAATTAAGTCAAGGACAACTCTGACAAAACACCTCTAAGATGAGCTCCCTGAGTTCTTTAACAGACCTTTTAACTAAGCCTCACTGTGTGGCTATTTGTTGTTTCTGGCCTACAGATGAACTGAACGGGTCAGTGACAAGGAACAGAAGAGAGAGATTCATTAGGAGGCCTCCTGCTTACCTACCCTGTCTCTGTGCGAGGCAGACAGAGCAACAGCCGCAGCCATGAGAAGTGCCAGAGGTCTCTGACCCAGACAATCTGGGTTTCAGTGTGTTTGGTAGGTGTGAGAACATAGCCCAGACCACAAGAAGTCTGACTCGGAGCATCATATTGCACTCAAACTCTGTACTCAGGATGTTGTTTGCTCCATTCGTTACCATTTGCACCCCAAAAACAGGCTGCTCTACAGTCATGTTGTGCCTGGATTGATGCTCTGCCCAAGCCTCGAGTTACTCTTCCCATCACAGCCCAGCTTCTTCCAGCAAGTGACAGCTGTGTGCAGCTGGATACGGATCCTGGAGAGGCCCTGCATGGACCTCCACCCTGGGTTCCTCAGAGAAAGGACAATGAAGTCTGACTCGGAACACACATTATATTTTCTACACACATTATACTTTGGAATTCTACTAAGCAGCTGATTTTACTCAAAATGCAATACATTTTGTTGTTAGATGCAATGCAAACAAGTTCAGGAGCTGTATTTTGAACAGAAGAGAGCCCGATATCAAAAGATTTGGTTAAAAATTCAAAGGTGTTTCAGACCACATGGCATAAAGCACCTACTAATCCTTCCTCACAAATGCCAAGAGCCACTTCGAGGCTTCGTTCCTCTTCACATCTCAGATTAAGTTTTACAGCACGAAAGTTCCTCCTCAAGCAATCTGGAAAGTTGTGATTACTAATAATGTGAACCAATCAATTTTTCATGGCTGGCTTTCAAAGGAAATTGTGAGAGGAAGAAAAAAGCTGCTTTTTAATAGAGCAACACTGCAGACAGAACTGGACAGGATCACTCTCTCCCTTTGCTTTTTAAAACTGAGGGTTAGGTACTGTATCCGTTTGCAAAGTAAGCTCTGCAAGAGGGCAGTGAAAATAAACCATATTCTATTTTCCTAGAAGAAGAAAAAAGGAATAATATACTTTTGTATGAAATACATAGAATTTGGATACACGAGTGGGACCTGAATGTAAAATCTACACAACCTCTAATCCCTTCAATCTGAGCTAGCAAACGTGAAACAAACATAGCACAAGAATAAAACTAAACTACTTATTAAAAGCCTACGGTGTTTCTTCTCCTCCCACCCATTCCCTCTTCAAAAGCGTATTCTTCTCTCTCTGTGCTCATCTTAGTTCTCTGCACTCTTCTTTCATTTCAAACAGTCGGCATTTTTTTTTTTCAGTCCATTCAAAGCTCTACCACAAGATAGAAGTGTTTGAAGCAGGGATAGAATAGGAGCTGGGTTAGTTCTGGCTACAGTTAACAACCCTGCAGCCAGGCAGACAAAGAGGCCGGGCTAGGAGAAGGAAGGAAGGTGCACGGAGGTACGGGAGGAGTTCTGGAAAGGGCCTGTGACAAAATTCCCTTTGGAGCTTCAGAGAGTGCTGAACTGAACACCCATGCTAGGCACAAAACCTGAATGCCAGGGTTGGCCTTATAAAAGCAGAGGAGGAGAGAGATTCCCCAGGGTATGCGCTGTGCGCGACTTCGGCGTGATTCGAAATCTGAAGCGAGGACCGGTTAGATGGAGTGTCAGGGGCTGCCCGTGCGGAGGCCACCAGCGGGTCACCTGCTGCTCACACCACTCTGCTCACCCAGAAACGTTTCTAGGGACATTGGCCGGTATATTAGCCAACCATAATAATTAAATAATCCCCGACTACATCGAATTTTGCCTTCGGGCCATCGTTGCTACTGGCCTGTTGACATAATACATTTTCCTTCCTAGGGATCACCTTTCACCAAAATGAAAACCTGCCCATATGTCATGTGTGGCACAAACAATCCAAAACATATTAGCAGCCCAGGGCAACCCGGATAAACACGACATAGGAGAATCCACTTGGGATATTCGGAGTATGCCACTGACCTATTGGGGAATGCAGAGGAGGCAGGGAAGCTCCGGTAGGCATTTGTGTTTGGAAAGCTGCTGGTCTTGTCATTGCAAGCACCAAGTCCTCCTTGGTTTAGAGAATAAGATAGAGATTGGAAGTAACTACTTGACAATAACTTGTTTCCCTAGACTGAAAGGCTAGACAAGGTCAAAAAACTAATCTTACATAAGTCATTTGCTGTCAGATAATAAAAATATAGCCAATTCTCCCAAACATATTCACTTATTCCTTCCCCCTTCTTTCCCTCTCTCTAGATCGAGCTCCTCTGAATTACACTGCACTGTGTTGAGCTCAGGGCTTCAGCGAAAGGTGCTGTGAGAAATGGCCTTCTCAGGCCCTCTCTCAGCTGAAGTACAAATCTGCTATCTGTAAGAGAGCTGGGTGTCATGTTCAGCCTTGTTTTGAGCTGAGCTTGCTTGTTTTAAAAAGAAGCAAATCAGCACTGTGGAAATGGCACGGAAGGCTCCTGGCCTGGCAGCCCAGGAGAGCAGAGCTGCAGGGCCCTCCTCGCCCAGCAGGAGATTCTCCAACCACAGCTCTGCTGGGCAAGCACAGGTTTGACTGCACAAGGCATTCTCCAATGCAGGGCAACATTAACATGCAGGCAGGAGCTGAACAGTGCTAAGGATCTCCCAGATCCTTTAATTTAATATGCTCAACAGAAAGTTCTCCATTAATTTTGTATATTTTCTAAGTACCAACTTAAGTCTTGCAGCATTCAAGAGGCATCAACTGGCATCAATAACATTACCAGAGTCCAGAAGAATGCATCCGAAATATTGACACAAAAGTTGGATCCATCTCTGAGTGCAGGAAAAAATACCATGTTCCACTAGAGTCTGTGTCTCCTTCAAAATGTATCCAGACTGTTGGTCATCTGCCAACTTCTTTAAAACCACGAATTTATGTTTTCCTTTAGAATGCAATAATTGTGCTTTGTTACTCAACTACATTAGAAAAAGGGTCAAAGATATTCTGAATTGTACAGTATCAGCCACAGAGCAGAACCTCAGGTCTGATTATTTAAATCTGCACATGTAGCTTTCTGCATAGAATGTGAGATATTAGAGCAATTACTAAATAATTGCAAATACATTTTAATCAATATTAGAGTGTTTTTATTTAAGAGTATGTATGGTGTAGGAGTTAGTTGAACAATAAATGTCCTCTGCTGAAAACACTGTTAAGAATTCTTATTTGCTAGACTTGAATAATAAAAATGTCTAGAAAAAATTACTCCCTGCTGCCCTAAGTTAATTATGTAAAAAAGATATAACTGTAGGTGATTCTCTTGTTTTGCTGATGTCAAACACCTAAAAGAACAATTAAGTTCAATGCTAACCAACTCATTTATGTTTTGCTTACAACTGGTATTAATAATAACATTATTTTAGGGGTTGCCTGTTGAGCTCTGCTCCTAGATAGCTGAATGTTTTTTTTCCTATTTACATGCTCTTCTTTTTTTTTTCAAAGTATGGTTATAATTTTTAAAGCATCAGAAAGTCTTTGTTCAGAAAATCCATTTCTACATTGATGCTTTAGGTTCAGCAAGAATAGAAGGGATGAATGGGAACGGAAGGGATTCAAATCAGTGGAGCTAGGACAATTTACACCAGCCATGGCTCTGCCTCAGAAACTGTCCTGTGTTCTCATTTCTTAGGGGAGGTGATTTCTCAAGCAGGGTGTAGACTCTCTGGTAAGGCAATCTGAGAAGAATTGCACCGATTTTGTAATACCTTTGGTCATGGCCTCTGCATGTGTCATGGGCTCATTCTGCAGAATTACCACTGTACAAGCTGTGAAAGGACTCAGAGCTGCTCCACACCTATAACCTGTGCTATACAGATTCCCAGTTTCACTCTTGCTATTGAAAACCTTGATTAGAAAAAGAAAGCAATCACAAGTGAAATTAGAGCTCTTTGTGCATGAAATTATTTGGGAATTAAACCCTGGCATGCAGATCTCTTAAAATTTGGAGAGACTAGGAGGAAGAACATGTTCATTCGTGAATCTGTTTGTGTCAGCTGTATGATGAAATCAAAACTGTGAATGCTTAATGAGTCAGCATCCAATGCAGCATCAAGACTGCAAGAGTTCATGGGGTCTATGGAAGGCATCAAGAATCAAGGGGATAGGAATAAATACACAATGTGCTTAACGCAGTACCTGGATGCAAAAAGACCTAGAAGCCATTGGATAAAGCAAAATCAGGTGCTGTGCTGTTCTAATACAAACATTTTTAAAGGGAGAGAAGGCTAGACTGGGAGGAAGAAATGATCCTTCAGTAACTTTTGCCCAAGGATCTAATGACACCAGTATTTTAGATTGAATGCCAGGCCTTACCTCCAATTTTGAGTGTGTGCTTATGTATGTATTTCCAAGCCATCTCAGCAGTGAGTGAAAGGATATGTTGAAATTGGTACTATGTACTTAGAAAACACTGAAAATGTGGGGCAAAACTTTCACAAATTCCTCCGTAATGGTCACTGCACTTCATGTAGCCCCTAGAGAGCAAACATCTAGATTTGCATTTACCTCATTGTAGCCTCACAATTTATAACAGAGTCCAAGATCCTTATAATATACAATACCATTATTATTTTGTAAAGGCTGTCTGAACATTCACTTCCCAATACAGGTTTCACTGTACCCAAGGGGCTGCACTGTGCTAAATGGACTGGGCAAAAAAAAATGGAGGACCCACTATGCTTGGGGGCTGCACTGTGCTAAATGGACTGGGTATAAAACTGGAGGACCCACTATGCTTCTGAACAAGTCATAAACCTTCCAGAATCAAACATGTGAAGGGAGAATATCTAGGTAAGAGACACTGATCTCATCCAATCCCTGCTGAAAGTTAGGAGAGCAGAACTGCTTATCACTGCAAAAGCTACAAGAGACATGGCTTTTTGGAGCTTTGTCTTGGGCAATCCCAACAGCTCAAGAGGGGACAAATGGATTTCCCATGGTGGCTAACAACAAAACAGAAACCATTGGCAACAATATTCCATCTTCTGTAATACGCCTGAGGGTCACCGTACAAATAAGCCTTCTGTTTTCATCTTCCTAACACTATTTTTAGAATATATTGGCAGTGCCAGATGTCTCTTTCAGAGGCTGGACTCTAGTGATCGAGTTAGATTTATAACCGTGTGTTTGCACATCTTGCTAGTCACAGATGTGGGAGAAGAGAGGCCTATGGGAAAAGCCCCCACTGTCGAGATGACACTGTTCAAAAAGCTGTTAAATAGTTACTCACAGCATCTTGAGTATTTCAACATAACAGCCAAGGATCCTGTCTGCTTGGGTACTGAGCTCAATGCTCATGGTGCTGCAGGTAGGACTGACCATCAAGCAGTCAATCAGGTTGGGCTCGCTGTCATTGCCCACATTAGCTGTCATCTTCTGATTCGCGGTGTTGTTGCGCTCTACTTCCACGTGGATCTCATTGGAGGTGACAATGACTGGCTTGAGCCGGGATTCACTTAAGGTGGCCTCTTGAGAGACCAGGTCAGGACTCGTGTGAAGAAGGCGGAGGGGAAGATTCGGCTTTCGGTCGCATTGCTGCTGGCAGCCGTTCCGAATTTCCTTCAAGCTTGGTGAATTGTCTCGACTGAATTTAAAAAACAAACAAATAATTTCAGTAGTCAGACATAATAGCAGAGAGAGGGCGTGCAACGCTGAGAAGCCAAAATCTTTTGCAATTTCCCACCGTACTTCACCCCAGCCCACTGAACAGCTTTCTCTCATGTAATCTAATTATTGAAATCAATTAAAAATATTAAAAGTCTCTGGGAGGACTGTTCTGTAGGCCCTTTTCTGCAAAGATTTGAGCTTTTCATCAGTCTAATTGACACGCCAGTCTAGTATAAAGGTGAACTTTCCCATCCAAGTTGTGCAAAGCTGTAATAGGATCCATGCCCAAGTATGTATCTGGCTACAGTACATGCCCAGACATTTGTCTGCAGTCCTCACGTCTGGAATTTTTTTGGACACTAAGCAGCCACTGTCTGTGCCCCACCATGAGAAAGTCAGATAGGCTTAAACAAACAGGAAACAAAGTGGAGGGGAAGCCTCAGTGTCTATTGGAAATTGGCTCACGTGTTAAGAACTGCAGCATCTATTTTGTGGCAAGTCAGGAATCAAATTTTCCACAATAACTGAGACGGCATCATGAAAGCAGCTCCGCTTCAGAGCTATGGATACACTGGGTTTTAAACACAATTGCTTCTCCAAAATTTCACCTTTCCCCTTGGTTTAGATATACACACATTTCATGTGCCAGAAAGGGATTAAAACTGACACTGTTCTGAATAGCTAGTGCTTAACTCTCAGAGACAGAGTTCTTGTGGAGCTTTCTCATTTTTTTTCTGCTCTAAAAAGGCTACTTATGCTGCAGTGTGTCTCAAAGGAATAGGGGCCAAGATCAGCAGGCAGCTGGGTGGTGATACTAATCCTAGAAGTTACTACAGCTTGTAGTACTGAAGAGGTGGGAACTGCTGAGCTCCTCAGATCACCAGCAATGTGTAGTGATAATATGCCATAGTCAATCCCTCAAAACACACCACAGTGAGTAGAAGTGATCAAAGAGATTCAATGTCCTCTGGTCCTCCAGGTTTACAAACACAAAAGCTTAACAAATATAGTCACTTGTCTACGAAGCACACACATAATTGCATAACTGAACAGAACACCAAAATGTAATGCCAGCAATGAGCAGAGCAAGAAGGAATACGTGCTCACATACCCATACCCATGTGCACAGAGATCCTGTTTACAGCCTGAATGAAGGCTCTGACACCACGGGCTCAGGAGTGAGTAACATGTGGTCAGCTGAGAATTCATACTGACCTGTTGATAAATTCCTCGTAACACGAATAAATGGCTGCTAAGCAGACAGCTACAAGATTTGGCAGGACCCTGGGATGGGGGCACTGTCCAGTTGGACCATGCATGCTGAAAAACAAAAACCAAGATGACATCACTGTGATGAAAATTTCTGTGGGTAAAAACAGTCAGACAGAATGGGGTGCCAGAACAGGATAGACAGCCTTGGGGAATCTTCAAGGAGCACCAAACAGAGGGTTGATTTAACTCTGTAAATCCCCACCACACCGCCCTGTTTAAGACTAAGACGTGTCCTTAGTTTATTTAATGCTGCATCTCAACAGTTCCCATGAAACCTCACACATGACTGAGCACTACATGGCCTAAAGTTAACAGGAATCTCTCTGTAGCGACTCAGATTCTAAATGCATAAAAGGAATGTACAGACAGCAAGGTCCATTCACCTCCAGGATGTAAATAGGCAGAATGTGCCAGCCATATTTGAGAATGAGCTAAAAAAAGACTTCAGGAACATTGCCTCATGGGCTCTGTTCAGCAATTTGCTGTTTACCAGCACCAAAACCCACCAGCTACTACAACAGCTACTAAAGAGATGAGCAGGACTGAGAGAAGTATCACAGGGAAGCATATATATATGGGATTATAGATACTCCGTAGCATTAAATATAACTAACCTATGAATAAACTTCTTCACCACCTCCATTCCAGCATTCAGCTCATTCAAAGCCAGAATATACTCCTGAGTAAACAGACGCAACCGAGGGCATTTCCCAAAATCCTGTCCAAAAAGGAGAGACTCAGTGAAGATGGTGAAACATGCCTGCAATATATGGTGTGTTTTCAACAGAAATCAACCCAAACACAACTGAATTCACTTCATAATTACTCTGACAGCTTCTGGAGAACAGCATCATTGTATACTAAAGAAATGAGCTACTACAAATATTGGTATATTTTCCAATTCTCCTCCCTCGCCACCTAGACCCATGTTCAAAGTAAAAATTGCTTAATGCAATAACAGTGTGTAAATTCCCATCTGCACTTACAACATTTCTTCCATACTCTTCTTTTTGAATTACATTTTTTGTTGTTTTTCATTTTTTTTCTTGCATTTGTAACTGCAGTTTTTAAAGGATAACACAAGTGTGAATTTTAACTTTTTGGATCATATCTACTCTG
>NW_010587674.1:5441-41817 GCF_000705375.1 Tinamus guttatus | reverse complement strand
GGCTGAGAGGATATTTGATCAACATGTACAAATTCCTGATGGGAGAATGTAAAGAGAATGCGGCCAAACTCTTCTCCGTGGTGGCCAGTGACAGGACAAGGGTTAATGGGTACAAGTTGAAACACAGGAAGTTTCATCTGTTGCACCTTGTGAAGAAACTGACTCAGTTTGGGGTGCAGAGTGAGACAACTTTATTTTCAAACCCACTTCTTCTTATACTTTCTTAACACAAGTGTTGCAAAGCTTACAACCAATCAGCATCTTGCCACCTGCGTGGTTGTCCTGGCTTTGTTTCTTTTCTTCTGGCAAGACATTCCTCTCACGGGGCAGGGGGAGGTGTTTTGCAGTCCTCCCTTTTCGGCTCTGTCCCCCATCTGCTGAGAAGACTGACATCCTTGTGGTTAACTATCTGCTAACAAGGTACTATTGTCTTTGAACGAGCCTCCACATCATCTTCTTATGAGGAAGGACTTCTTTACTGTGAGGGTGACAGAGCCCTGGAACAGGCTGCCCAGAGAGGTTGTGGAGTCTCCTTCTCTGGAGGTCTTCAAAACCTGCCTGGATGTGACTCTGTGCCACATGCTCTAGGTGTCCCTGCTTAAGTGGCGGGGAGGCGGGGGGGGGGGCTAGATGATCTCTAGAGGTCCCTTTCAACCTCAACCATTCTGTGATTCTGTGAAGTGTTGCCTGTCTCATCACTACTACACCAAAATAACTTGGAATTTGTTATTTAAATTCTGATATTCTGGATGGAAATGCTATTACAAGTAAGATTGTTTTATGTAAATTATTTCCAGTTACATCTCTGAGGTGCATGGTAGAAGATGAAAGGTGGTGTTACCCCAAAGAGTTCATAAGCCAAAAGCTTTTGTCTGAAGGAGGATACCCTATCTTCATAAATAGTGTTATGAGAATAGAACACTTAATCCTTCCTGCCACTTCCAAATTTTCGTTGATTTTACAAGAATGGTCTGTCTGTAGGAGAATTTTCATTATTGAGGTGGTATGGGCAAGTCTTATAGACTTTTCTTTGAAGACCTTCTGAGCATAGAAATTGATCCAGACACCCACACGAGATGTAGACAAGATGAGAGCTGTAGAAGCAATGCAGAGGTCAGGAGAAAGCAAGTGAAGATGTAGAACAAAATGACAAGTATAAGCAGTTATGGAGAAGATTAGCATATGAGACCTCCATCTGAAACCTCTGTTCCCAAGAATTTATTAAAAATGTGTAAATTCCTGGAGTGCTAATAGGTGTATTTCCATATCTGGGAGAAACATGATCATGTTGCCTGTAAGGCTTACTAGATGAGCAAAGCAGGCAAAAATCATAAAGATTAAGTAAGAAGTTCACTGTTGCCCAACTTTGACTTCACTTTGCCCAACTTGACTTTGCTAAGTCAACCACATGTTGACTGTGGATACTTTGGGCCCACCGACATGGGGGTTGCAATACATCTCTCTGCAGAGCCGGGTCACCCATCAGAGTCCAAAGAAAAGCCTTCAGACAAGCACCTCGAAGAGGAAGCTCCAGCTGTGTACAAGACTCTCTGTGCTAGCACGTTGTCCATAGTTCAGTGCCTGACTCCTGACTGGAGAGAAATGCTGCTCCTCATGGCTAGGCTCACTTAGCCATAAGCCTTCTGAAGGTTTGTGCCTGTGCCAAGTCATTCCTTTTTGCACTAGAGATGGAAATGTCCATAACACCATTGTACCCAGCAGCTCAGTAGTAGGAGAATGCTACTAGTGGCCGAAAGACCTGTTTTTCAAGTCCCTGCTATGTAGAGTTTGGAGAGCATTCCCTCTGACTGGAACAAGTTTCTGTCCCTTCCTCTGTTCGAGCAGCTCCCCTTTAACAAGCATTTAATTTTTTAGACAGAACGGGAACCTAAATCTAATGCTCCTTCATTCCAGGTAAGTGCCCTAAGCACCAGACTATGAGTCAGGCTCTATCAATTAATATTTCAGTATTACTGTAAAATAGAGGAAGTTCAAATGGCAAAAAGATGGGAAGGGAGAAGAGATAGAAACTTACTCCAGAATACCCAAGAATTTACTGTTGAAGATATTTCTCTTGGCTATGAAAAGTGTGGACATAACTCTGTGGTGGGATTTAAAAAGAGGTCTTTCATTTCCTAAGTAGCTTCCCTGACTCATGGATACCAGGGGAACCAATCCCCCAAAGAAAGTCTTTTCTAAGGCAAACAAGGAGGAATCTAGTCCAGTAGAGAAGCTCTAAGTATATACCTTATATCTGAAACTTTATCACATGGGGGTAACTGAAAGACTGAGTCTTACTGGGGTTTAGGCATGAGCCTAGGACTCCCAGCAGCTCAGCAGAGCTGGGTTTTAGCAGGTGCTTTTGCATCTGGTCTTTTGAAAGAACCTCAAATACCTGCATGTGTAAGCAGCTGTTGAACAGTGGTTTTTAGGACGTTGGAGCAGTCTAAATACATGCTGAAGGCAGCTTTTTAACACCTTAATCATCCTATTTAAGATGTTTAGTCCTGAGTGCTGGTGGAATAAAACCTTTGGTGCAAATTATCCATTCATTGCCTATCCTGTAATCATCTGTCCTTGTTTAGGGGTCTATATGATCTCTTGCCAGACTAACTGACCTGGGTTTAAGTCTTCTAGAAATCTTTGTTTTATACAAATAGTACCTACATGCTCAACACTGATCTTGCTCTGTGCTGCTTCTCACCAGTATCTGTAGCTTTGTCGTTGTCATGTATTTTAATGATCCAATTTTGGAATATCTCAGAAGAGGAAAAAGGCTGCTTGAAAGGCCTCCAATCATCTGCCCAGAAGTGAGTGTACAGATGCATGAGATTCATCTTCATCAGAACACCTTGGATTTTGACTGAGTGTCCACATGCAATGTCTCCCAGGAAATGACTTGGACCGTATGGGGGAAACAAGGACACTGGAGGAAAAAAAAAGTAAAAGAGACATGAGATAACAGCTATTCTGGGGCAAGGAAGAAAGCCTGTCTATATATATATATATATATATATATGTATATATATTTCTCCTTTTAAAAGCTGGACCATGTTCGTGGCATCTACAAAACTTGTGATACTTCAGGAGATGCTGAGACACTCAGGAGTGGTGACTGGGGGGTCATAGAAGGAAAAAAGGAAATGCTTATCATGGTGCAGTCTAAGCCAAGGACCAGATCTTCCCAGGATACAAAGATTTCTTTGGACAGTTCAAGCTCCAGCAGTCACGAAGATTCAGGAGGACCTTAGAAGACAAAGGCAAGGAGGTATAGGAGAGCAGTGGGAGTACTCCAGTCCTAGAGCATGTCCTGTTCTAAGCCAAGAGTTGTCAACTTTGTCTTCAGCTTTTTCAAATACACCCCCCCCTCCAAAAAAAAAAAGAAAGAAAAAGAAAACCAACTCAGTCCAGAAGTTGGCTGCTAGTTGCTTGTTTGA
Organism: Tinamus guttatus; assembly: GCF_000705375.1. The sequence goes on along the minus strand of NW_010587674.1, from coordinate 38,380 downwards.
ATTGTCATGTTTGTTAAAGCCACTGCCCTGTAGCTCCGGACATCAGTCATCCACATCAAAGGCAGCATTTTGTAGTGAGAAAACAAATGATGAATCAGGATAGTGGGTGCTACCTGTATTGTTAACAAGTCTACTAATGCCCACTTTATCTTCTTTTTTCAGAAACCCTTGCTGCACCAAGATCACGATATGGAAAATGTGGCATGTCTCAAAGTAGTACAAAACTAAATAATTAATTGTCTAGTCAGAAGAAAGTCACCTGCTTTGGGTCATATAAAGCAGTTTGGATACAGAGTTTAAACTTCCAGAGAAAGAAGAAACTAACCATTTGAGTGAGGAGAACAAACAGGGTGAAAAGATTAATGGAAGCAAGAGAACAGAGACCAAAAGGCAATGGCGTGTACATTCATATGAGATTTAAAGTGAGCTGGGGTTGCAGAATCAAGAGTTCTTCAGACTCCAGAGAGGACCTCTGAAGAGCCAAAGTCAAGCTGTACTGTTCCTCCATCCCAGCATGTACTGCTTCCCCAGCTCCATCCTAGGAGTCAAACTGGACAAAGAACCTGTAAACAAACTTCTGTTACATTTGTTATCTCTCTTGTTACTTCTGTAAGCTGTCCTGGATATGTTTTGAATAAAATGATTTACATCTTTTATCTCTTGTAATCAGATAGATATTGCACATAATCCTTCATTACTTGATTAAAATCCAAGCTAAGGCATACCTTAAAACATAAGAAGCATACTACCACCAAAGGAAATTGTATTTAATAGCACTCAGTTTCAGTGTTTCATTTTGTCTAGACTTAGCGATACCAATCCCCAAAATAAAGAGGGGAAAAACATATGAAAAAAAAAATATATGTTTGACTTGGATGTGGCACAGAAATCAATAGCACCAGATGGAGGCAGCACTAGCATGTATTGAAGTTTTTTGCACCATTGCTTGTCCAACTATGTATGAGTTGCACCGTACCTCAAGACTTGTTTATTCTGTAGACTCTTGCACGAACACACCTCTGGTGCTTTAAAAAATAATGTGTGAATATAATCAGCAAATACTATGCCCATCTTTGCTGAATGCACAGTCATTGCATGTCAACAGATGAGATCATAGAATCATAGAATCATAGAATGCTTAGGGTTGGAAGGGACCTCTAGAGATCATCTAGTCCAACCCCCCTGCATACGCAGGGACACCTAGAGCACGTGGCACAGGACTGCATCCAAGTGGGTTTTGAAGATCTCCAGAGAAGGAGACTCCACAACCTCTCTGGGCAGCCAGGTCATTGATGAATAAATTGAACAGGACTGGACCAAGGACTGACCCCTGGGGGACCCCGCTAGCTACAGGGCTCCAACTAGACTCTGCCCTGCTGATCACCACTCTCTGGGCCCTGCCATCCAGCCAGTTCCTAATCCACCTCACTGTCCACTCATCTATCCCACACTTCCGGAGCTTGCCCAGGAGGATGTTGTGAGGGACGGTGTCAAAAGCCTTGGTGAAGTTGAGATGATAGACGACATCCACCGCTCTCCCCTCGTCTATCCAGCCAGTCATTTCATCATAGAAGGCTATCAGGTTAGTCAGGCAAGATTTCCCCTTGGTGAATCCATGCTGACTACTCTTGAGCACCTTCTTGTCCTCCATGTGCCTGGAGACAACGGCCAGTATGAGCCGTTCCATCACTTTTCCGGGGATGGAGGTGAGGCTCACTGGCCTGTAGTTGCCTGGGTCCTCCTTCTTGCCTTTTTTGAAGACTGGCGTGACATTGGCCCTCTTCCAGTCTTCCGGCACCTCTCCCGTTCTCCAGGATCTTTCAAAGATGATGGAAGAGAAGATCTCTTGCTTTAAAAGCCTTCTAAATGCATACTCCACCACTGCTCTGTATCTATTAAGTTAATCACTGAATCACCCTCTCTCTGGGCTTTTGTAGTTGGTTATGGCTTTATAATCAATAGGAGCAGTAGATTTCCAGGGTCAGAGACAATTACTGAGGCCCTGGAAAAGTCTCTCTCTTTACCCGCCCCCCTCACACACACACTTGTCTCTCTGCCTTTGAAAAGTCTAGAGTTTTAGCACTTTCTTGTAGCATGGATCATGCCTGTCCTGCTTTTATATATGCATCTCCAAAGTGATTGTGACAATCTCCCAAAGCTTGTATTGCCGATGTGATTAAATTGTTTTCTGTAACTGTACTTTGGGTGTAGGCAGCTTACAATGAGTTACAGTAGTAGTTCTTGTTTATTTCAGGAAATGCAACTGTTCATGTTTTAGGGATCTCTGCAGTATTTGCCACCCCAAGCACATAGGCAGATCTTCTACTTTATAGTGGGGCATATCCATCCTGTGCAAGGCGCTCTGTGGCCTTCACAACTCTAACTGTGAAGTTGTTTCTCTCCATTCCCTGCTGAGCAGTACTCTTATCTAGGTACTGTAGCGCTGCAAGCTTATCCAAGGAGTCGTGAGCAAGTGCTGCATTTTCCAATACCCCTGTTATGTTACACCTTAAACATTTTCTTGTATCACATGAAATGGTTATGCAGGGGAATAGTGGTGGAAGTCACACACCCCCCATTGCATTTCAGAAGGAATGCCAGGAATCAGGCTCTTTTTTTTTTCCTTGCTTCCCACAAGTACTGAAAAAGTAGGCTGGTTTCTCAAGTGTTATATGGGGTTAGATTCAAAACGCCTGCTTTTAGGCACCCAGTTTGCACATTATGGTGTCTAAAATGTAGACGATGAGTCCCAAAAATAGTGATCCTGATTATTTAGCCTAGGTACTGATCTGTAATAGAATTAGGCCCTTCTGCTGGATGAAGAGTTGTCAGGTAGGCGATAAGAAATGTTGCCTCTGGGGAAGGGGCAAGGATGCCTGAACTTTCTCCGCTGCTCTGGAATGTAGTTACCTGACATAGGGCCATATAGTAAATGCTTTCGCATATGTAGGATTTATAGTACTTTTCCCACCTTCCTTGGGTGATCCAGAAAACTTTTCTGTACCTCATTCTGATGCCTGCTTCAATAAGCTGTGGCAGAAACCATGAGATGATAGGTAGTAAAAGATCAGTACAAGTGAAATGCTTGACTTGAAGGCCACGCACAGATGTCAGGCAGAGCAATGCCAGAAGAGACTGGTAGCTGTGTATGTTTATGCACACATCCCAGTGCTGCTCTGCATTGTAGCTGTGATCATGGCCTTCACACAGGTGTGAGCAAACAGACACTTTTAATCAATTTCATTTATACCAGCAGTGGTTATTCAGAAAGGCTTCCAGCCATGTCTAAAAACATACATCAAGAAGCCAAAAAAACTGTAAAACAAACAAACAAACAAACAAAAAAGAACACAAGTCAGAATGGCTTACAGGAATGTCTCCTTGATGCTCTGGGTTAGTGCTCCAAGTTGGCATTTTACTATTTTTGATTTCTTCTCTGATCAGTCTTGCTGTGAGATGAGGAAAGAAAATGCACAGGAAGCAGACTTATGCTGTGGCTGGCCTAAGAAGCTGCTTTAACATACACAGTCTACTCACCTCACTAAAACTTGTACCAAATGCTGGTCAGTCTGGGATGATATAGTTTGTCCGTCAAGGAACACCATATAATTAGAATCCTATAAATGATTAAAACAACTGCATTATTTAGGAGTCTTTCATAAGCACTTTCAACACCCATTATGTGGCTAAATCTCAACTTATCTAGGCCATCATCTTCCTCTTTGATGTTACATCCTTTGGATGCTATCAGTCATTCTCCTGCCACCTCCATTCTCTTCCCTAAAGCCCTGCAATACTTTCCATTCCCAGTCATTGTCCTAGCTTCTGGGCTACTCATTACTCAAGTCTTTAGTCTTACTGCCTTTTGTCTCTGCTGGGGTAGATTTTATATTTCATGGATGACTATAAATAGCTGTAAAATAGCTGTCATTTATACTTCCTTCAGGAGAGCTTTAAGAAAGGGGATTAAGGCATCAAAATGCACTGGTACATGGTGTCTGTGACTGAAAGCTTTTGTGAAAAGTTGAAGTTTTCTTCTGTGACATGTAATTGAGCCAGCTTTGCAGGTGAGAAAAGCCTGTGACTTTATGCAAGACCCATGCAACCTGCAAAGATGAACTGGAGGAATTTGGGGTGCTGGAGAAATTATAGTGAATACTGTTCACTCCAGGTATCCTAATTTTTAATACAAATGTGTGGTGTATTTTAGGTTAAGGTGGTTGGTTTGGTTCTTTACCACCATAGCAAACATTCATATTGATAGAGCTGTGAATAATGAGATAATTTTCTTGCCCTCAAATCAACTATCTAAGAGATGAAGGGGAGTCCTTTATTTTCTAAAGCAGCATGGGTTTCTAGGAGGGAGGGACAGGAAAAGAAGGGAGCACAGGCCTTCTCTCTACAGGCACTGCATTTTTTGCTGTACCTATTTACTGTACCTATCTCTTGGGCTGCACAGCTCTCCCATTTAAATCCCCACTTGATTGTTCCCAGACTGGACCTACTTGTCCTAGGTAAAAGTTTTTTTTGTTTGTTTGTTTTTTAGCTTCTTTTATAACAGTTACAGATGATTTTATTCAGCAAAATGTGTTAGAGGAATAATACTGGTGTTCCTTTCTCAAGACATGATGGGGAGGTCAACATAAAAAATGTACAGGAATAGACAGAGCTCATCTGTTGTTATGACAGCATTTGGTGGTCATGTAAGGTTCTGCACTAGAGTGAGAGTTTCATGTGGTTGGAAGGGGGTTTGGCTCCTGCTAGAGGTGAGACTGAAACCTGATGAAGTGAGTGATCAACAGCTCTGCAGACATTGGCACCATAGAAAGAAACCAAGGCATTTTTTTTTTCTGCTCAACAGCGTATTCCCTGGCTTCTCAGCTGCCCTGCTGCAGCAAAGATTATATACCTGTTAATACCTCTCCCCTAAACTTCTTGTCATCTTTTCTTCCCTCAGGTGAGCGACCATTCCCCTGCACGTGGCCTGACTGCCTTAAAAAGTTCTCTCGCTCTGATGAGCTCACCCGGCACTACCGAACCCACACCGGTGAGAAACAGTTTCGGTGCCCCCTCTGCGACAAGCGATTCATGCGGAGTGATCACCTGATGAAGCATGCCCGGCGTCACACGGAGTTTCACCCCAGCATGATCAAGAAATCCAAAAAGTCCAGCTCCTTGTGAAGGCGAAGCTGGCCTGGGGAGGGCAGTGGGGGGGAAGCGATCCATTGCGAGGATGTGGTGAAAAACACAAGTGCAGCTTGCTATTGTACCTCTAGTAGACCCTATTCACGTTCTGAAAGCACATGTAGCCGAAGTGCAAAAAAAAAAAAGTACTCTGTACCTCCCTCCCCCCCACTTCACTGGGAACAAGTCTTAAACAAGTGAATTGCAGAGCACGAGTGAGAATAGCGATCAGACTAGGCAATGACTTTCTTTTATAATTTAAAGCATTGACACTGGTGTATATATGTCTGACTGGATGGTTTGGCCTGTGACACCACGGTAGTGTGATTTCAAGTTCTTTGTAATTGCTGTGTCAGGAACATGTTTTGTTGAACAACGTAATGCTGCTTGTATTTAAAAATTGTTGAGTAGTACCACTTTCTGAGTCACTTAAATAATTCTCAAGTAAAAATTCCATAACACATTTTAGTAGTGCGTTTACTTCTATCTCAGAATGATCCTTCATTTAACATTTGTCATACAGAAATAAAGTGAATTTATACTCAAGAAGATCCATTAAAATAAATGGGTCTTTTAAATTTTTCATTGTATTAGCTATACTTTGGAATATAAGCTGCCCTTTTTTTTTCCAGGAAAAAAATGTGTATAATTCAAGCAGATACTTAAAGCGAAAAAAACCTCACAGCAGCTCAGTCATTTTCTGCCAGTATTTAACTCATTATTCACTAAATGAAATCACTAAAGTTAAATACTAAATTAAATACTAAAGTATTTAACTTTATTATTCACTTACCTGGAAAAAATACAAGTCAGCCTATGTAATGTGGCAGGGTTATGAGGGCAAAAACATACGTCTCTCAATTGATCCTATACTTTCATTTGACAATAAATACCATACTGTACTATAGAAATGTTACTAACAATGCTTTATTCTGCTGTGTTTTGTTTGAATGGATGCATAACAGCACTGCCATCTTTATAAACCACTGTTTTTTTTTCATACATTTGCCTTAAAGATTTATTCTCTTCATACACTTGCCTAAAACTCCTGCAAAATCCAATGGGAGTTGTGTGTGCTTATGCAGAGGGTAGACCTTTCCTCAAGAGCACTCTGCTAATGGAAACAGCTAAAATTATTGCAAAGAGCACTTTGAAAGGGTTCCTATATATCTCTTTATAGGTGTTTCAGTAGAGTATGGGGGAAAACTGTGAGCTAGTTGGAAATGCAACACAGATAATGTGTCATAATATTCCTTAGGACATAAGCTTCCCTAGGTACTTTGCATTGTACCTGTGTCACGTGTAACATGTCAAGTACTGATAAAGGCAATATTGCACTTATTTTAAAGCTATGGTTTGCTCTTTAAGAGGAGAAAACACATCACTGAACGAAAACTTTAAATTGTTGTCATTATCTGAGTATTTCATCTTTGTTTATGCTAAAGGCATGAACTGTAAGAGGTTATCAGTGACTTTTCCCATTCCAACTATTTATAGGGGGAGAATTATGTTTACACATTTTTATTTCCAGAAACATTCTTCTGTTTTGTTTTTACCCCTTCCTCAAGAAGAGGAAGGGGGGGGGGTGCAGCCCTACTATAGAGACTTAGAGCCAAATTCTTCTTGGGAATAATCATACTGAAAAATTAAGTTTTGTCCACTACAGATGAATTTAGGTAATCTTGTAAAATTTGGTACATAAAAATCTTGTTAGTACACCTGCAGTTACAGTATCTTATTGTTTTACCTGCTTCCTAGTGAGCGGAACAAAGGAGTTGGTGAGCTCAGGTGAGAACAGATGGCGGGAGGCCGGAGTTCGGTGTAGGCGGGCCGGGAAGGCTGTAACTTCTGAGTACCTTGGCCAATGGGGAAAAGGAGAGGGCGTCCCTCGGTCGGGAAATTAGGATAAAAGGGGGGCTGCGTCCCCCAGCAATTGGAGAGACTCCACAGAGATATGCCCAGTGGACTCTCCCTTTATTCGAATAAAGTTTTAGGACTCCTCTGTCTCCTTTTGGACATTCAGTTCTTGACAGCGAGATTTTCTGCACACTAGGAACAAACAAAAATAATAAAAAAATCAACTTAGAATATTTTCTTCTATGGTTGTATATGGCTTTCATCATTAGAAATCAGTTTGCATATAGTGTTTTTACCTGTGTAGTTCATGATAAATTCCATCTATGTGAACTGCTTTAAAGGCATTAGGGATATTGAGCAGTCTGTGGAATAAAAAGGGATGTGTTTTCTTCAGTTAAGACATCAGGAAACCAAGCACACTTTCTATCTCTGTTTCAGCTTTTTGAAACATTTATTTTAGAAACCAAAATTTAATTTCTGATGTCCAAATTGACTTGTAGGGACATATGTTCTTCCTAATAAAAATAGGTAGCTTCAGTATTTCTACTGAAGTAGAAATATACATTAACAGTATTGTTAATGCTGCCTTGTTGAGTGAGGTCAGGGCCACATGTAACCTAGTGAGATTCAAAGGAGCATTCATATTCATCTTCATTTTTCTCTGTGAAGATCACACAAACTTTAGAGTTAGTCCCATAGTCTGTGTTGCTGCCGTTTTGTAGGACAAATGCTGTACTTGGAAAATTAAGGCCTGATTCTGTGAAATACAAGACACCCTCACATCCTATTGACTACAATGGGTAACTACAGCTGATATACACTTCTTAAATCAATATGCAAAAGTTTTGGTTACTTAGCTACCAGCATTATCTTACATATGGATATAGATGCCTAACTTTAGGGACTCCAGCTTGAATATATGGGGTAGAAGGCACATTTAAAGAACTATCATTGTTTCTTCAAATTCTAAAAGAATTAACAGATGGGGAGTACTTTGGTTCATGCAACAACAGAACATGAGGATTCATATTGTTATTTGTGATAAGACGCTGTTTCTTAAAAAGAAACTCTCATAAATAGTAACTGATTTGCTCTAATGTATACTGTATTTCAGCATATGACAGACATGATTAATGTGATTCATTAACCACTAACAGAATACATTGGGAATTCTCAGGTTTGGAGATTTCTATTTTATCATTTTGTTCTTTTTTTTTTTTCTTTTAGTTAAAGCAAACAACAGCTCTAACACATGAAGTATAAATAAACTCCAGGTTGCTTCTTTGCATCTTGAAGTTAAGTTTAGGAAAAGTGTTTCTTGTTATACTATTTTGGAAATACTTAATAGTGCTGAAGTTAGGACAGCTCCCCTATTTGGTTAAGAAAGCCCATTAGAGAATTTATGGCTTTAAAAGTATAGCTATACAACATACATCTTTCTTTTTTGAACAATTTTTCATGACATGTATTACAGATCTATTTTCAGTTTGCAGATAGACTTATCCGAGCATACACCAGGCTGGACACATACTTCAAAATGCTGTTTTACAGATTAGTGATCTGTAACACTGTAAAATACCAACTTTCCAACAGTTTAATCAGTTTTAATTTTGTACACTAGTCATATCCTTTATAAGTTATTTTGCTGTTCTGTTTTGCAAATCACATGAAATTGCAAAAAAAAAAAAAGTAGCCATAGATGTTTTTGTACATATGTATATATATTGTCCAAATTAAAAAAAAAATAATTAAAAAAACAAATAATTGTTTTGAATAATTGGAATCAGAGAGTGATCGTGAAAATCGGTTGGGATAATTATAAAAAAAATACTACTGTGCATGATGAAATGCATGAGTTGAGTGTAATATGAGCCAACTTCAAAGAGCTCAGTGTTGCTAGTCATTAATAAGCTTGGATCTTGTTTTTCTATTTTCCCAGGTATTTTCCCAGACATTCCTTCTCCACAACTTGCAGTGGGGGAAGAATATCACCTCACCAACATGCTCTGGCTCCCAGGTGGTTTCTTTTCATTGTTCAGTGGCTTTTGAGCTTAGACTAATGCTGTTCCTTGTACTATGCAACTGTCCTCTGGGTTAACGATACTTCAGCCTGCACTGCCACACTGCTGCCTTGAGATTTCCCTGGGTGTGAAAGGATTGACTAATGATGTAATTCACCTGTTCAGCCTTTAAAGGAAGGAAAGACAAGAAGTCCAGTCCCTAAAAGCTCACTGACACTTAATCAGGATTAGTTAAAAGCAATTACTGACATAAACTAATTTAACCTGATACCTGAATTGTGCAAGGGTATGGTTACAAAATCAGACCCCAGGCACAAGGAAATATTTAACCCTCTGGAAGGGCAGGTAGAGGGGTGGGATAGTGCTATTTACAGCTAGAACAAGATATGTAAACAGACACCAGGTTTTGATATGATACTTATTTTGCAGTGTGATCATTTTTACACCCAAGCATGGGTATTTTCTGTGCTGAGATTGAACATCCAAAAGACAAATACACCAAACAGCATAGTTTTCTGTTTTTCCTGTCATCCTTTTTAGGAATAAAAGGATGCAGGACTGGGACATTAAGCTCATTCCCCTACAATCCCATCATGCAGCACTTTATCATTTATCATTATCAGATTTATCATTCCTCACTTAAAACACGCTATTTTTTTTGTCTTTAGTGGTCTGGAAATGCTACCAAAATCTTCCTAGTGTTGACAAGACTCTCTATTTACAGCATTCATGGAAGAACTATTCTCTAAGAGACACTACAGAATATTTCTTCCATGAATGCTGTAAATTTTGGATGAAATTTCAACTAGGCATGACCTATGAAGAATAGAAACATTCCAGTGTATGCTAGCAGTAAGATTTCAGCTGAAAAATGAGGAGTTAAGTGTGACCCTGAATACAGACCATCTAATTCGGAGAGCACAATTTCTACAAGGGCAGTTTTTTTTTCTACTGAGAAGAGAAGAAAGGCAACAGGACATGCAATGCCATAAAAATTCAGTTAAATACCTGCAGAGTGGTTCAGAAAACCACAGACAAGGGTAATCTACCTCCTAGGGTGACTTCTTTCACTTCCATCAGAGTCTAAAACATGTGTTGTTCAGCACTCCTTCAGAGTCAAGGAGTTAGGAAGGTTTTCTTTCTGCATCAGACCTTCATAACAATTGCTGCTTTCCTGATGTTTTTTGCTATGGAGCCAAAAACTCTTCCAGGTCGAGTTCCTCACATTTCCCGGACACATCTGACAAACTACATCAACAATAACTTAATGCAAAGTCACAATTGTCAGAACAATGTACTTACCAAAGTCCACTTTAAGGGATTGCCTTAAAGCAAAGGAAGCTTTTCCAATGGCATAAACTGTGCAATTACAGTGCTTTCAGTGACATTCTGTCCTTAGTTTAAAAGTTCCCTGGCCCCTAAAATATCTCCTCAAACACTTTTACAGCCATTATGGAACTCTTCCCCTTTTAAAAAATGGAACTTTTGACTGGCATCATATTTACTTCTTAATAAATATTTTTTCTATATTATTATACATTGTATTTTTTTCCAGTTTGTGTATCTGCATATAGAGCTGGGGAGGAGCTCTATGGGGAGCTTTTGGGGAGAGAGGGGAGTCCCTGTTGCTTTTAGCTTCTATTTTTGAAGAATCATAGAATCATAGAATGCTTAGGGTTGGAAGGGACCTCTAGAGATCATCTAGTCCAACCCCCCTGCATACGCAGGGACACCTAGAGCACGTGGCACAGGACTGCATCCAAGCGGGTTTTGAAGATCTCCAGAGAAGGAGACTCCACAACCTCTCTGGGCAGCCTGTTCCAGTGCTCTGTCACCCTCACTGTGAAGAAATTTTTCCTTAAGTTCCTGCAACTTTTTAGGAACCTGTGGAACCTCTAGTTCTGTCAGTGGTCACCACCGAAAAGAGGCCGGCCCCATCCTCCTCACTGCCTCCCTTGAGGTACTTGCAGAGACTGATTAGATCCCTTCTCAGCCTTCTCTTCTCCAGGCTGAACAGGCCCAGCTCCCTCAGCCTCTCCTCATAGGGCTGATGTTCCAGGCCCCTGATCATCCTTGTAGCCCTGCGCTGGACTCTCTCCAGCAGCTCCACATCCCTCTTGTACTGTGGAGCCCAGAACTGGACACAGTACTGCAGATGCGGCCTCACCAGGGCTGAGTAGAGGGGCAGGATCACCTCCTTCGACCTGCTAGAGATGCTCTTCTTAATGCAGCCCAGGATTCCATTGGCCTTCTTGGCCACGAGGGCACACTGCTGCCTCATGGTCAACTTATCATCCACCATGACACCCAGGTCTTTCTCTGCAGAGCTGCTCTCCACAAGGTGAGCAGGTGAGGTGAGGGTACATCTGTTTCTGTTTTTTATTGTCTTGTGGCCCCCAACTTATAACTGATAAATACCCTATTGTTTTTCATATCAAAAGCCGTCAGCCTCTGTTTCAGTATTATCTGTTGCTTTTTAGGCCATACAATGGTGATTAAAGCAAAATCTAGAAGTCTGAATTGCTGAACAGAAGCCACAAGGAAAATGGAGCATCTAAACTATAGGACTAGTAGATAAGATGACTTTTACCATCCTTATATATGAACTTATATATGAGGCTGCTATAGTGAGAAGGTAGGCTGGTTACCTCTCCTGTCTTCTGCCTCTGCTGCTGCTACTTGCCTTTAGTTTTGCATATTTTCCCTGCTGATTTTCAGCATCTGCCATGGTAGTCCCTGAAAACTTTGGAATAGCTAAACGCATGCAGCTTTGTCAATGATTAAAGTTAACATTGTAGTAAAATGAAGTTTATGTACAGTAACTACTTCTAAATAACCACCTGCACAGAAAATCCCACATTCAGTTCAGGCTGTCCTAACATACAAAAGGCAGCTGGATGAATGAGCCTCACAGGAGGGAGATGGTTCTTAGCCTGTCTAATCTTACATTGGTAAGAGAAACATTTCTGCCACTTCTCATGTTCAGGCTGGAACAGGGGGAGAATTTCTCCTAGAGCAGAGGTGGATTTAATTCTCTTCTCTATCCCCTCTTCCCCTGAAATTATGACATCCTGGGCTTTATTCTGAAATAGCAAGGCATTGGGAAAAATGCTTCTGGAACAAAAATTTCTAGAAAAGTTCTATTTTGGACATTTTGTTTCAGTAGCTCATAACTGAAAAGGGTGATTTTTGGCTCTGTGCATTTGTGGTGAGGCTGGAGCACCAAGATTCCCCCTTCTTATCACGTAGGCTCTCCCACCAGATACATGTATTGTGTCAGTTAAAGCAGAAGAAAATACAGCACGCTTTTCAAGAAGCAAGCAAACTAAATAAAGGGGAAGGGAAATTGATGTATATAATGTCAAAATAACTCATATAAAATTATGAAACACTTTGATGTACAATTACCAGGGTACTACTGAGTCAATACAGCTCTTTAGTTCAGCAACTTTATAGCATCGGTGGTGCTAAAGGTTCTGGGAATGCAGGAACAAGAGCAGAAATTATGCATTGCCCATGACCTTCCCTTAATTTATCACTGCATATGGGGACAGGACCCATGCTCAGCTTAGTGAGCAGCAAGTATCTGTAATTACAAATCTTCCTTTCTCACTTCATCCCCCCACCAAGAAAACCCCACTACCTAAACCCTAAGCATGGGCAGCATTGACCATGTCAGATAACATGTTAATGATATGAATGTGGTTGTAAAATTGAACAATAAATTTCACATCTTACACATTTGCTTGCTCTAACACTTTATTTGCTTTCCAGAAGACATAATGGAATGATACAGGAACTGGGCAAGGAAGGTGAAAATTAAGACTTATTAGTTCAGAAAAAAGAAAAAAAAAAGGCTAAAAGAACAAGCAACAGTAGGCTCATGAAATAAATTGTAAGTCCATTTCCACAAAGTATAGAAAGCCATGTTTGGAGATGGACCAGCAGCTTCTAGAAAGGAAGCATTAGCTAAATTGCTTAGTACCAAAAGAGAGGATACCTGGACATGAACCATAAACAAAAGCCTCCAGTACTGTTAATTCTAAATAAAATTTGTTATCAGGCCTAGAGCAGGTGCATATTCTGGCCTCTAAAGAGCACCTACCATACTTATGAGTAATCAGCTTGAAGTCAAGACCAGGTCTGTGCATCTGATCACTTCTCACTGTAACTCCAAAGTCTGGAACACAGAAGTTAGTCAACAACAGCCTTAATGGATTTCATTTATTCTTATTCCAATACAAGCCCAACTTTCAAGTAAGCATGCTACAAGCACTGTACTTGTGTAAGGGTCTTCCCTCGTTTTAGCTTGCTATTTCATCTCCTAAGCACAGCTTTACAATTTTTCCAAATTAACAGTAACATGCTTGCACAAGTGCCAATTACAGTCAAGAATACAGTAAAGGGTGATTTATAAGTAAGCACTTTTGAGTATTTGGTTTCTCAAAATCTTTTTAAGTCTCACAGTAAGTCACAATTTCCATGCTGCTTTTCTCTCTATATGAGCAGACATAGATGTTTGTCAGAACAGCAGATGGTGGTAGAGGAAGACCTGTCTAGTCTGTGGAAAAAGTCGGATGATGCATGCGTGTTTAACTGCTACTTCTCCTCACACACATACTGATTTTTTTTGTTTGTTTGTTTTTATAGCAAGTGTTCCAGAGGAGCTGAGTGGAAGCAGAACAGCATGAGGAGCAGCAAGAAAGCTGAAAGGGTCCTATACACAGCTAAGGAATGCTAAATAATGCTGTAGCTCCACTAAGCTTCATGGTTAAATATACTATCCATTTCAAAGACTTAGTGTACACCAGAAGAATTCTAAACATAGCAAGGATGCACCTGCCAAAGCATCATCAGGTTATGAACTGAAACATGTGTATGGGAGGCATACACTTATGTTTACAGCCTATTTGCAAATAGCAGTGGCTGCTTTTACATACAGAGGAGTTCTTCTTTTGTTTTTTTTTTCTTTTCCTTTTTTTTTTATCTCTAAGAAAATCTTTAGCTAGCAGAACTACTGGACAGTAAAGCTCTACTGTCCAGTAATATGACAATGTGGTACAGTTTTACTGCTTGTCACACTGTCTGGAGAAAGGTAATGTGTGACGGGGTGCAACTGGAAAAGTTGAAAATAGGACCTCTGGTCAACAATGACAATGCTCCAAGGGAAAAAGCAAACACTCATGACTCCATCATCCTCTTTGCCTGTGCAATGTAGCAGGCATGTATCCAGAAGAGGTAACTTTTGAAATAGGAAGTACCACTCTTGAAAAGAAAAGTCAAATGTACATTACATGCCTCAGCCTGAAACATAACAAAAAACAAACAAACAAACAACAACAGCAAAACCCAGAACTCTAAGGAAGAAATCCTGCAAATTTTCAAGACAACTACATTAAGGAGAGATGCTGTCCAGACATTAATTAACCATACAGGTTCAAGGTTCCTACAAGCCAAGCATTTTAAAGATCAATTCACACGTTTGAAACACAAATCTTGCAATGAGGTGCACAGATAGGTGAGAGAATTGCTCGAGAAAGGGGAAATTAGAGAAAAACTAGGGCTTAACAGAAGTTATGGCATTATAGAGGCTTGCTTGAGGTGAGAGACAGTTGCCACTTCCAGGATGGTTAGTATGTGTGGAATCTACTTCTCCACAATTCCCTTGGCAACACAATCTGCCCTCCTAGCACACATTAATAAGAGTAAATGAAGAGGGGAACAGAATGGAGACACCATGACCAAACTTTGTTGGATTCCCTGTGGAGGGGATAATCTGATGGTGCTGTGCAGACGATGAGTGAATGGAGGGTGGAGCGGAGTGAAGACACAGCGGCCAAACTCTGTTGTACTCCCTGCAGAGGTGGCAACCTGGTCGTACCATGCAGTTGATAAGCCACATAGTAGGATAAGATGTCTGGTGCTGGGCCAACAATGGTGGCAGATCAGTCCCTTCTGATGGACTTTGCTCAAATTTCTCCTCATTCTAATCTCATTATAATACCAATACATAACCCCAACCCAAAAGTTCTCCCTCTCCAAGGTTACAACCACTTCTCACTGAGCATGCTCTCTAGATTTTCAAGAGACTTTTTAAACCAATCAATAATGAAAGTAAGTATGACTAGAGCCACTCAAGCTCCACCTAAATGTAAAAAAATATATATAAAAGGTGAACTAAGCAGGGATGTAGGGGGAAGAAGGAACAGGGAAAGGAGGAAGAGGAACTAAGGAAGAAGGAAGAGGAGAGAGGGAAGATTCCATTGTAACTTCTGGATCAGTCGACAGGCTGAACCCCTTTCCTCCCCTCCGGTCAGGACACTGCCTGAGAAGACTCCTCAAGACTGAGAGCCCTCTTCCTATGTTCTGGGTGAGTGATGATTGTGCATTTGTACACTAGCTAAGAACCCCACACTGTAGTAGAGAATTTCCTGTACTGACATCTGAAACCTGTTCTCTTAATGTTGCATTTGAATAAATTGTGCTATTTGTGAACTCGACTAATTGTTTTGAAGGGGATCGGACCAGTCAACAGACTGTTTGTGAACCCGATACTGCCAGTTGGGCCTATAGTTTCCATAGTATTTGATATCCCTATTAAGAGATGAGTCCAGCTGCCCCCAGTCCCTCCAATCTTTGAGGAACGGCTGGAATGCAAGGGGATTCATCTCTTACCAAGTTTACTCCCCCATCAAACCGCAACAATAGGTCTTTTAGCTTTTGCAAAGCCTCAGTTAAGGAGACTCTTCCTGCCCACTCAGTCCTTGGACTACAGCCCAAGTTTCCATACTCATTTAGTTCAGTCAAATATTTGTATATCATCGAATCATACAATGCTTAAGGTTGGAAGGGATCTCTAGAGGTCATCTAGTCCAACCTCCCTGCACACGCAGGGTCACCTAGAGCATGTGGCACAGGACCGCGTCCAAGCGGGTTTTGAAGATCTCCAGAGAAGGAGACTCCATAACCTCTCTGGGCAGTCTGTTCCAGTGCTCTGTCACCCTCACTGTTAAGGAATTTTTCCTTAAGTTCCTGTGGAACTTTTGATGCTTTAGTTTCTGGCCATTTCCTCTAGTTCTATCAGTGGCCACCAGTGAAAAGAGGCCAGCACCATCATCCTCACTGCCTCCCTTGAGGTACTTATAGACACTGATCAGGTCTCCTCTCAGCCTTCTCTTCTCCAGGCTGAACAGGCCCAGCTCTTTCAATGGAGCAGCTCTTTCAATATTGTGGAAGAATTGTTTGAAAGCAGGAACTGAGAGGAAAACTAGGGCCTAACCGAAGTTTTGGAATTACAAAGCTTGCTTGGGGTGATACACAGTTGCCACTTCCAGGATGGCTGGTGCGCACGGACTCTGCTCCTCCACAGTTCCCTGGGCAACACAACCTGCCCTCCTCACAGCTGCAAAGGGGAGTAACAGAGGATGGAGCGGAGTGAAGACACCGCAGCCAAATTCTGTTGCACTCCCTGTGCTGGGCTGCTGATAAGCCGCACAGTGGCTGTCTAATGGGAGATATATGATAACATGTCTGGTGCTGAGTCAGCAAGGGTGGCAAATCACTCCTTTTGGATGAACTTTGCTCATTATAATATGAAAACCATACCTCCATCCCAAAAGTTACCTGCCTCCGAGGTACGACCACCCCTCACTGAGCATGCGCTCTAGATTTTCCATTGATTGTACCTTTAAATGAAAGCGAGAAACTTTTTCACCAATCAATAACAATATTAGGTATGACTCTAGTCACTCAAGCTCCACCTGAATGTAAAGAAAAGTATAAAAGGTGAACTAAGGATGTAAAGTTGGGGGGGAAGAATCCATCATAACTCCTGGGTCAGTCAACAGGCTGATCCCCCTTCCCTCCCCTTGCGCCTTTCCCTCCCCTTGTGTCATCCAACACATTTTTTTCTTTTCCTATAGTTCTTCCATCAGCTGTTGTATTCCTTGTGTCTGCTTACTGTATTCTTTAATAAGCTGCCAGAAGGGAAAAAAACAAGCAATCAACAAAATACTTATCATTTCTAGCCTTGACTATCAAAATATTACACTGCACTGATTATGTTCAAATACAATTACATAGTCTATTGCATTGTATACTGAACAAGATATGTTTCTAGCTTTAAACCAAAAAAAAAGTCTCGTAAAGCATTGCTTATATCAGGTTACTGCACCTTTTTTATTTTTATTTTAAACACACACAACATACTGTTCCTCTGGAAGAACCTACTTAAAATTCTAATAGATACAGAATCTGGCATTAACAGCACATTGTTCCTGCTGTCTAGCTTATTATAGAGGTAATGGCCACAAACTGAAGCATCAAAAGTTCCACAGGAACTTAAGGAAAAATTTCTTAACAGTGAGGGTGACAGAGCACTGGAACAGGCTGCCCAGAGAGGTTGTGGAGTCTCCTTCTCTGGAGATCTTCAAAACCCGCTTGGATGCGGTCCTGTGCCACGTGCTCTAGGTGACCCTGCGTGTGCAGGGGGGTTGGACTAGATGACCTCTAGAGGTCCCTTCCAACCTTAAGCATTCTATGATTCTATACCAAGAGATCTAGTACAGAGTGGGAAGCAAGTACAATACAGGTGGAGGAAGAGGAAGGGAGTAAGGAGGGAAAGCAGCAAACACACTGAAGCATTCAGGCCTGTGAAACAGGAGGCCCTGGATTTTTCCTCATTCAGAAAAGCAGCAATTTCCTCCAACATGTTCAGAAAAGCCTGAAAAGGCTACAAAAGACACATGTTTTACAGCAATGCTAATGAAGTAGTGAAGTTTGCTAAAAGGAAATCAAATAAGCCAGACAATATTAGATTACTTTTATTCAGGATGCCAGATATTCAAATTTACCACAGCAAGATTTCCTCACAAACTATTATGGACTGAGAAAGACGACTACAGTGTTACTACAGATACATAATTGCTCCTTAGTTGCCTCCCTTGTGCACATACAGATGCTCACAGACATAGGTATAAGCTAGGGGCTATGCTAGTTAAGCCATAAAAATACTCTGAAGTCTGAGAAGACTTCCAGGAGGGCAGGTAGGCCAGATTTCAGCACTTTCATGTTGCTCCATTAAAGCAATAAGCTCAAAGAATATGGCCTCAAATTATTTCTATTAATAGAAGAATGTGGATTTTAATTGAAATTTCAGGTCAGATTTCCTCTCCCCTCTGCACAGAACAAAGTGATAGTCATAGGATACCCCAGCTTTTATTAGCTCGCTATTTAAAGGTGCTTTAAAACAGTAAGCAACAATATACAAGTCAATAGTACCGGAAATTCACATCATCCCTTACTAGTACACTACTAGCATTAAATATACGGTATTCTTTGCTGTAAAAAATGATAATGGTGTACAATATACAAAATTTAAGAAATATGCAGAGATTCATTTTTTTGTACATACAGTTTGAAATTCTTTTGGAAGATGTTGGTCCAGACTCAGTTCTCTGTAAGAACATGCTTCCTATCATCTAGTTGACAAAATTGTTGCTATTAGATATCAAAATACACATCTTTTTATTTTAAATTTCCTATTGATTTCTACTACTGTCTATGACTTTACATTATATTTCACTGACTTCTTAAGAGAGAGCTGAACATTTAAATATTAGTCATTTGCACATGTTCTAACTCCAGTTCTAACCACAGGTGACACTAGTATACCACCAAAAAACATCTCAATCAGAGAAGGTACATGAAATCACAGTTTAAAGATTGAAAATCTCTGTTTCAACACAGAACTCATTCTGCCTTTCTCCTGAAAGTCGACAAATGCCAAGATAAATTGATCAAAAGCATGCTCTTCTAATACAGCTAAATTTATTTTCTCGCAACTACAGAAGTATGTAGACTCAACATATGTCTAAAAATGGATTATTTTACAATAAATTCCCTATAAGGCAAAGCACAAGTACTTTGAGCCTTCTTTTTTTATTACCTTCCATTTAACTCTATTCCACTACTTGGGATAACATAGTGGATATGATTTACGCTGAATGGTAGTTTAATTGAAAATGCACAACCTTACAGTTACATAATCAAAAATAATTCCTTTGCTATTTCATATTCCACCTCTATACTCTATAATACAACTAGCAAAATACACACACACACAGCATCCAAAATTTCTAAACTGGTATTGTAAACTAAGTGAAAAACAGAACATATGCTTTTGAGTATTTACTTTTGAACAATAGCCTAAGACTTCAGAACTTACTATAGATTACCATAGAACTTACTATAGGTAAGGCGACCAGCCCAGCCCTGTGACTTTTACAATGCTATCCTATCAATCAGAACAGTAGCTAAAATATAATGCTACTACTTTCATAAAACAGTAAACTACAGATTATCATGAAACAGCAGTATTCAGGCAAAAAGCTTGGAGATCTTTAAGTATCTCTTCTCCCTGCTACCAGAAATCTCACTTCTTATCTCTGCACATCCCCTCCCTACCTCAGGCCTGCCACTTGCACACACTGAAGAGGAAGTGCTTGGGAATAACTACTTGTTTCTGTCTTCCAGCTCAGGTGAACATTCAGTGGCAGATAGCTGGGAACTGCCAACAACTTTGAAGTGAAAAGGAGCATATACCAAGAGATTGGGAACCTTTTATCCAAAAGATACTTTACAATACATTTAGTCAATGGTTACACATGCAATTCATCTTTCTGACAGACAGTTATGCCATGGGAATATACCATTACCGTTTTTACTACAGGCATAAGATTGTAAGTTAAAATTCGTCTCCGCAATATTTTGTTTCTGAACATCTTTCTGACAGTTTGGGAACTTTAACTATGTTTCCATTCTTTGGAGAGCTTTCATCTCCCCATTTTGTGTGTGTGCGTATTTTAGTTAAATATGGGAGTCTTCCACTGGCAGAATTTTCTTTTGATATGTTCATCATTTAAAGACTACACAGTTGGATAAAAGTTTATTTCACATTTTTAATATATGGGATACAGCCACTGACATAGCTCACATTACGCATTAATTAAATTATTAATCTCTATTTCCTAAATACAACAGAAGCAGTTACAACAGTTACATTCATGAGTTATCACCATTGGAGTTCTCATGTCCACTCAAGAATTAGGGTGGATGGCAGATATCAACTCAGAAGTCCCATTTTCTACAGAGCACTAGGAAACAGATTCTTCATTAGAATTAAGCATTTAATGATCTTCCCAAACACAAAGATTAAAGATTTTTTTTTATACTGCATTGATGTTTTCAGGAAGGAAAAACAAATAGCCATCATTTAGATTTTTCTCCACTTCCCTCCTTCTCTAGCATTAGCCTCATGGAAGCACCGCATCGGGACAAGAAGGACCGGCATTAAAGCTATACAGATAATACTGTCACAAAGGGAGGACAGCCTTTTTAGTCACAGCCAAGTTATTTTGTCATTCTGAATTAACATTAAGACAATTGTACACCAAAATGTATATGTCCCATTACATATATGTATATGCCCTGTATTAAATTAAAAACACAAAGAATTCTTCTAAATTGGAACTGTATTTTGCATTGCAGAACTTTAAAAGCCCATTAGTTTCATTTGAAATGTATGCATTTAATCTCATGATAATGAAGGCAAAGGATACAGGGAAAGGCAACACATAGATGCTTTTTCCATACAAGAAGCATCAGTTTTATAATCATGCCTCTGATCATTTCCAGAGTCAAAGCCAATTCTCAATCATCTGATGTGGGAAACCTCAGCTTTCAATTGCACATAAAGCTCCCACCTCAAGCCCTGCCGAGCTGCATGAAATAGGATTTTGAGTCATTTTCTAGGCACTGAAAATCTGAAATAGATTCAACATTGGCTATGCCCGACCCAAGCCTGAGGCAGGTAAATTTTTTCAGGGTGGGAAGAGAAGAAAACATGTTTGGGGAGAGGAAAACCTCAATATGCAACAAGAAGAATGGAAAACAAATACATCTGATGTGGTTTTAAATTTGTTTCAGCAAACAGCATAAGAACCAACATAGAGCTATATCTGAGTACTTCAGGAAAGTTCTATACTCTTGTGGGGCTGCAGTTACAGCTTACTTGAAGGCATCTACCAAACAGTAGAAACCACTTGCATTTTGTATTCATAAGCAATTTGTATTCTGCTGTGCTCATCAGTGGTGCAATTGGTTTGGTGCAAAATAAGAAGCAGGTTTAAGAAAATATAGTTACCAGTAGCCAATGCTTTCTCGTTAATTTGTGTTTGAACACATGCTCAGTGACAGTATTTAATTGTTTCAAGCTTGGAAATTTATACATAAAAAGTGGAATCTTGATTTTCTTAAAACTTCCCTTAAGAATTAAATGCTGCAATGTACATTCTTAGTACTAATACCAATTATTTAAAAAAATTGCACCAAAACTAAAATTAACAATCTATCAAAGCAAGACAATTATTAAGACTTTTGAACAATCATCATAAACACATAGGTGACTGTGCCAATTATCTAATAAGCAGATAAGACTTACCATCCTCCCTAATATTGAATGTGGGTCACAAATACAGCTTTGTTTCTTAGGCACATTAAATAAATAAATAAAAAAAAAGGCAACCCTAAGGTTCTCACTTGAACTGACATGACAAAATATAAACCTCAAAAACCTGTTGTTGCTAACTTGACCTTTTGTATTGGAGATAAAATTTCTGTGATCTGTAGAGTCATAACAATCTCCCATGGGAAGCAGAGGCCAGGCCTTGAGGAAAAAGATGTTTGCCTGCCTAGGCTGAGTGATAAGGAGCACGGATGCAGATGCTCAGCCCTGTTCACAGGCAGCTGTCCCCCCCCTGGAAATCTGTTGAAGCCAGCCACTCAGCTGGGCTTGTAGCCAACTTAACTGCAGACGTCCTCCAAACTAGCTTTGGAGGTCAAACACCCGGAAATGAGGAAGAAGAGGAGGAAGGCAGGACCCTCGAATTGAGGGCTGGGACCCCCGACTGGCATGTGCACCTGCGCACCCGGGGGGGGGAAGAGTTGCGCAACTAGAGGCAGAGTTTGTCTGCCCCCTGGCCTGCCTCCTGGGTCATACTGACCCTACTGTGCCAGGATGCACCAGGCATAGAGAGCACAGTGAGGAGAGAGGGAGGGGAAGGAGAAACTCCAAACTCTGAGGCCCATGGTGTCTCTGCGGGAGCCGGTCAGCAACTCTCTCTCTCTCTGATCTGCCAGCTCCCGAGGATGTTTGGGTCCAGTAACTGGCCGGCGGGTATTACCTCATGAGTAGTTATCCATGCTTTGCTGCTTTTGCGTGCCTTCACCTGAATAAATGTTCGACATAGCCATCTCATTTTGTGTGGTTGTTGCTGAACCCCAAGCCCATCCAGAACACGTAGACAGGTATAATCTTCGTTGGGTGAAGAACTGGCTGGATGGCCGGGCCCAGAGAGTGGTGGTGAATGGAGTTAAATCCAGCTGGCGACCAGTCACGAGCAATGTTCCCCAGGGATCAGTGTTGGGGACAGTCCTCTTTAATATCTCTGTCAACAATCTGGATGAGGGGATGGACTTCACCCTCAGAAAATTTGCAGATGGCACCAAGCTGGGAGGAAGAGTTGATCTGCTTGAGGGTAGGAAGGTTCTACAGAGGGATCTGGACAGGCTGGATCAATGGGCTGAGACCAATCGTATGAGGTTCAACGAGGCCAAGTCCCAGGTCCTGCACTTTGGTCACAACAACCCCATGCAGCGCTACAGGCTTGGGGCAGAGTGGCTAGAGAGCTTCATGGCAGAAAATGATCTGGTGGTGTTGGTCAACAGCTGGCTGAACATGAGCCAGCAGTGTGCCCAGGTGGCCAAGTAAGCCAATGGCCTTATCGCTCTCTACAACTACCTGAAAGGAGGTTGTAGTTGAGGTGGAGGTTGATCTCTTCTCCAAAATAACTACATTAGGACAAGAGGAAATGGCCTCAAGGTGGATCAGGGAAGGTTCAGGTTAGATATTAGCAAAAATTTCTACACAGAAAGAGTAGTCAAGCATTGGAACAGGCTGCCCAAGGAAGTGATGGAGTCACTGTCCCTGGCAGTGTTCAAGAAACATGTAGATGAGGCACTTAAGGGCATGGTTTAACAGGCATGGTGTTCAAGGGCTTATGGTTGGGCTCAATGATCTTGAAGGTGTTTTCCAGCAATAATGATTCTATGATTCTATGATTCAGAAGTCAAGGCTAAATATTCAGCTATGACAATACCCATTCCTAAAGAAAGACACAGAAGCATCCTTTCCTACACTACAAAGGCTTCAATTCAAGATGTTTTCATAGCTTATTTCCTAGTATTCACACGAGTATTTACCTCTGAAGCTCTTAGTTGTACACTTACTGCTTTATACTCTTTCTGCTGCTTTATACTAATTCTAGTCTGTTCTCAGCAGCTGTTGTTCTCTAAGAACGAAGTCTTTTAGATGATGTTCAGTGATATGCAACTCTAGATAGGAAAGCAGAAAATGATTTTTTTTTTCTGTGAGCGACTCCAAAGTGATATAATTAGTATCATACTTTAGAAACTGTATTTTTTAGCCATAGCATGCAACCTCATACTGTGTTCAACTCTTCAACTGTTTTTTTATTTCCATTTTATGAGTGAAAGGTGAGTTACTAGTGATCAACATTCTTCAAAATGTGTAGTCCACATCTTTCTTATTCTTCAAGCATGTATGTATCAACTATGATTAAATAATTTATGTTTTTGCACAAAAAATAATTCTCTGTATATATACCATATACTTACATGCCGAGTGTGAGAATACATAAAGCTATCTATCTCAATTCTTTCTCTGAGACTGAATCTAACAGGTAGATTTCATAACTCAAAAAATAGAAGTGGAAAAGGGTCAAGAAACAAATGCATAAGATATATGCCTCTCACTGGCAGTACAAGATGAGTGACAGCATGTAAAATACATGACAGAACCTGTGATACTCTCCTGTGTTCTTGTACCTACAAAAATTGGGCCAGGGCCTTCAAACAACCAATAATTACCAAGTATCATACAAGCTCTGGATGACCCTCTGCTAGTGCAGTATTCACTTGCCAGATGTACGCTCATGTCTTAATACAACTTGAACAAGTGAAGGCAACAGAAGCAGGCTCCAATTTGGAGCCTCATAACAGGCTTTAGTGAATCCCACAATCTGGTTTGACAACTTTGACACAGAAATCATTGCTTCTTTAAATGAGTAACCCTCAGGGATGGTTAAGGTGGATTCAAAATCATCAATATATTCTGTAGCGTGAGAAGGATAGCTTCAGCCCTAGAAGTTTAAAGCAATGGAAAGACTGTTTCACTGATTTTCTTATGCTCAACACAAAAACCCAAAAGAATCTCCTCTCTTAAGGAAACAGCACAGGGTCCCAGCTGCAGACTTAGCCGACATGCAGAATGAAGTTTTAAGAGTGTTAGCATCTGAGCACACTAGTGAATCAAGGTCCGAAATCTTTCATTTCTCATTTTAACACAAAGTTTCCAGAATTTCAACTGGAAGTATTTCAATATCAACAGTATTTCAATTTGGAAGAGATATGAAAGAAAACCCAAAGTCCAGAATGAACTTGGACACAAAAATAAGTTGCATATTTCCCAACCCACTTAGTAGTTTGAAAAAAGAAAAGCCAACTGAGAAGAAAGTATTAAAAAAGGAGATGAAAATGGAAGAAGCTAAAAGACTATTCAAAGACAACAGCAGAAAAAGAACTACAAGCAAAAGCTATGCCGGTTTTTTGTAGCAGTGGAACAACTGTTTCTGTCAACTGACTGTAAAGAATTCACATGTGCCAGGTACACCTCAGCTTGTATATTTGTATTTTGAACATTCATAAAGAAAGCACAGGCTCACTTCTGTGGATACAGTAGAGATAAGAGAATTCTGAATGTAAATATACATGCAGGTGCATGCACTCTAGTGTCTTTATATAAGGTGACAATTTGTCCCACATAAGCCTTAGAACCTCTTAGAAAAGTAGCAGGCTACACTGTTACCATGCAAGCACACAAAAATCCCATACATGTTTTAGGTTTCCTTCTGTGGCAGAAATGAATATGCCCTAATCATATGACTGGATACATTTTTTTTTTTGTCATTTTAGCCTATAACTAATATAACTACAAAAATCTTTTGAAGAAAGCAGAAAGACTCCCATAAACTTTAAAGCAGTCATGAAGTTTGGTTTGGGGAGAAACAGAAATGTCAGTGTTTCAAATATTTTGATAAACCATGTAATGAAACATCTTTCTTGCATCACACCATTTTGGTCCCATTTTGGTATCTACAAGCATCTATTTCCTAAAGCACATAAAGCATGAAAATTATGCTGATAATCAACCAAAAGAAGCCCCTTTTGTAATCAATAACCATTCAAGCAAATACCATTTATCCCCATACACATCCCTTTTGACCTAATGAGAAATACACTGTATGTCTCAGATCCAGTTTCCTACACAGGGTATAAAAGGGATTAAAACATTGCTTCACATAGGTTGTACAATAGCTAGTAAATTACTTTGCACTTTACAACAGCAACATGCTCAGACAGTTTACATACTAGGAAATGGACATCCAGTATAAAAGTTAAAAGCATAATCTAGGAAGTACCGTATTAAATGCAAAGTATTTGTGTAAATTTCAAAAGTATGTTGCAATACAGTATGTTGCAACATCGGGCATCTTCTACCTTTCTTTAGCATTTTCAAAGTGGCTCTGGCTAGCTAACTAAAAAGGGGATCACTGAAACACTCCAACTATGACTGTCCATGGCTATCAACACACAATAAAAGCACACCCATTTGGATTTTTGTTTGTTCGTTTGTTTGTTTAATAATAGCAACTCAGTGTACTGATGTTGGTTTCATGTCAAAGGTCATGTTCAATTTTTACCAGGTGATAAGCTAGAAAACATGTCAACATGGTAGTAAAGGCATGGCAAAGAAATAGCATATCGGCACAAAGTGGTTGCAAGATGAGCACCATTTCTTGCTGAGAGCAAAAGCACAAGCAGAATCCATTTGAACAAAAGGTAACCGCCTCTTATTCTTTAGTTATTGAGAATACAAACTAAAATAATTCACCTCATGAAAGCTCCCATATTAAGTAGTTTTTTTTTTTTTTTGACAATGGGAGTTGAGTTAAGACAACGAGAGAGAGAAAGAGGGAGTGAGAGAGAGAGAAGGAGACAGAGAGAGAAATAGAGGCAGACAGAGAAGGAGAAAGAGAGGAAGAGAGAAAGAGAAACAGGGAGAGAGAACCGAGGAGAGACAAAGAGGAGAGACAGAGAGGAAGAGAGGGAGGAAAGAGAGACGGGACAGAGATAGAGTTGGACAGAAAGAGAGAGGAGAGAGATTCAGAGACAGAGAGAGACAGAAGAGAGAGACAAAGGGCAGAGAGAGAGAGAGAGACTGAGACTGTGAGGAGAGAGAGCAGACAAAGAGAAGCATAGAAAGAGAGGCTGGGACAGAGAGAGACATACAGGGAGATAGAGAGTGAAACAGAGAGAGGGAGAGAGAGAAAGGAGAGAGAGAGAGGGAGATAGAGAGAAAGGAGAGAGAGAGGGAAACAGAGAGAGAGAGAGAGAGAAAGGGACACAAAGATACAGAGAGATAGAGAGAGAGAGAAAGGTAGGAAACAGAGAGACAGCAAGGGTCTGGCTGGTGTGCCACCCAGACTCCTAGCAAGAACAGATACACAAACACAAGGCACACTATGATTGATATTGATCACTTATTACCTCTGCTTCTGAGGCTGGCACATATGCATGTGCTGGAGTGCCACACAGAACAAACCATCTTAATGGCAGTATAAGGTGAGCAGACACATAGGTAATATCCATAGTATCATTACAAAATAACTGTGTATTGGTTACACTCTGCATAACAGAGGTAGCATTTAGAAAGTGAAAGCAAGTATCTGCTTTAGATCTGCTAGCTATATGGAAAGAGTAAGTTCAAGGTGTCGTCTTTGGGGAAACAATACTTAAATTGTATAAATTCATGTCAGTAAGAAATCTTTTTTTTTCTATTTAAAAAAAATGTATAACTGCAATACCGTGAGTGGAGCTGGTACGCCTATGTAACATGCAGTTGAGACCTCATCCATTGATTGCCCTCCTGCAATACAGAAAGCAGAGAGATTAGCTGATTTTTGTGTGAGCCTAATCCATGTATTTATATGGGAAGCTGGATGGTCTTGTAGATCAATGGCATGTGTCATGATCAGCAAGAAGCAACATTCCAAACTCAACATATAGATGCTGGTGTGATAACCTGTTGAGGGGAAGATAGAAAGTTGTGGTAGGAACATCAGGAAGAAGTAGAACAGTGGCTCCTGGATCATCTGCTAAAACAGTGCCAGGATATTTTTCCTTTTGGGGAGTTAGTATCCGCACACTGGCTAAAGAGTGTATTGAGGATGTTGGCTGAACTTGGGGCACTCTGGCATTGTGGATCAGAATTTCTCGCAGTATTGGTGTTCCCTGTGAGACATTCACTGGCATGGATACAGATATCTGGAAAGATAAATCTTGAGGTCAATAAGAGTGGGGCTATCTTAGCAGATATTAAAGGTGTAAATGGCCATACACACTGTAAAGGGCAGTCAAGTCTTAAATGTAAGCTTACAACTCTCTGTTCACTAATGGTAAATTGCTCAAGGGTGTAGAGTTCTACCTCTCAGGAGGCAAGTATATGGAGGGGAATCCCACCCCCCCTTCCATTACAGATAATTAAGCAGGAATTGCTAGGGTTAGTTTGCTTGTACTTGCTCATAAGGAGTAAGCATCCCAAAATACTTATTGTTAACCATAAACAGCACTTGTGGGAGCATGCTCATCCACCACCTTAATGTTTGTGTGATGGTGAGTTTTCGAAATTTGAATTTTTAATATGCCATTCATTCTCTCTATTAACCCACTAGCTTGAATTATTTGAAAAGGGGGAAATTAGAGACAAACTAGGGCCTAAATTTACAATAATAATAATCATCATCATCTGTAAATCAAATTTATGACCCTTTGCACAGTAATTTATGGCGACAAGTCCTTCCTGTAGTGAGGGGCCCAAAACTGAACACAGTATTTGAGGTGTGGCCTTACCAGTGCTGAGTACAGGGGGACGATCATTTCCTTAGGTTTGCTGGCTACACTGTTCCTGATACAAGCCAGGATGCTGTTGGTCTTCTTGGCCACCTGGGCACACTGCTGGCTCATGTTCAGCCAGCTGTTGACCAAAACCCCAGATCCTTTTCTGCTGTGCAGCTCTCCAGCCACTCTGCCCCAAGCCTGTAGTGTTGCATGGGGTTGTTGTGACCAAAGTGCAGGACCCGGCACTTGGCCTCGTTGAACCTCATACAGTTGGTCTCAGCCCATTGATCCAGCCTGTTCAGATCCCTCTGTAGAACCTTCCTACCCTCAAGCAGATCAGCTCTTCCTCCCAGCTTGGTGTCGTCTGAAAATTTGCTGAGGGTGAACTCCATCACCTCATCCAAATCTTTGATAAAGATATTAAAGAGGACTGGCCTCAACACTGATCCCTGGGGAACACCACTCATGACCGGTCGCCAGCTGGATTTAACGCCATTCACTGCCACTCCCTGGGCCCGACCATCCAGCCAGTTCTTCACCCAGCGAAGAGTACACCTGTCCACACCATGAGCTGCCAGCTTCTCCAGGAGAAGGCAGTGGGAGATGGTGTCAAAGGCCTTCCTGTAGTCTAAGTAGACCACATCCACAGCCTTTCCCTCATCCACTAGGCGGGTCACCTGGTCATAGAAGGAGATCAGGTTGGTGAGGCAGGACCTGCCTTTCATGAACCCATGTTGGCTGGGCCTGATCTCCTGGTTGTCCCGCACATGCTGTGTATTCACCCTCAAGATGATCTGCTCCATAACTTTCCCAGGCACCGAGGTTAGGCTGACAGGCCTGTAGTTCCCCGGATCCTCCATCCGACACTTCTTGTGGATGGGCGTCTCATTGGCAAGTCTCCAGTCATCTGGGACCTCCCCTGTTGACCAGGACTTCTGATAGATGATGGAGAGGGGCTTGGCGAGCACTTCTGCCAGCTCCCTCACACCCTCTGGTGGATCCCATCTGGCCCCATAGACTTGTGAGTGTCCAAGAGGAGTAGGAGGTCACTGACTGTTTCCTCATGGATTATGGGGGGTTTGTTCTGCTCTCCATAGGTGTCTTCCAGCTCTGGGGGCCAAGTACCTTGAGGATAACTGATATGGGTGTTAAAGATTGAGGCAAGGAAGGCATTAAGTACCTGAGCCTTATCCTCATCCTTGGTGGCAATGTTCCCCAGCACATCCAATAAAGGATGGAGATTCTGCTTGACCCTTGTTAATGCATTTGTAGAAACATTTTTGTTGTCTTTTACAGTGGTGGCCAGAATGAGTTCCATGGCCAGATTGAGTTCCATAAATAATATGGGATGGCCTCATGATAGATCCCAAGCCTGATCTGTGATGGGTCCACAATGCCCTGATCATTCATGAGCTTGCCAAGCTTGCTTTACCTCTGAGGGAGTTGTCATCTGATCAACAGAGAGATGTAGACAGTAGGGAGAGAGAGTGTGTGTGTCAGAGCACGAAGGAGAAAGAGTGAGAGACAGAGTGTGTGTGAGAGAAACAGAGAGAGACAAAGGCAGAGGGATACAGAGAAATAGAGAGAGAGTTACAGAGCACAAGAGAGAGACAAAGACACAGAGACAGAGAGACAGAAACAGTGAGAGTGAAAGAAATAGAGACAGAGAGAGATAGGGAGAGTGAAACAGAGAGAGAGACAGAGAGGGAGAGGGACAGAGAGGGAGAAAAACAGAGAGAGAGAGACAGAGAGAGACAGAGAGACATGGGGAGAGAAATGGTCAGATAGAGATGGAGAAGGAGGGAGAGAGCGTTAGATAGTGAGAAAGAGACAGAGAAAGACTGCGAGAGGGAGATGGGGGGAAGAAAGAAACAAAGAGATGGAGAGAGTGAGAGGATGGTGAGAGAGTGACAGAGAGATACAAAGAGAGAGAAAGGAGAGACACAGAGATGGGAACACAGAGAGAGAGAAAGGAGAGACAGAGAGATGCAGAGAGAGACAGAGAATGAGAGGCAGAGTGAGATAGACATAGGTAGACAGATACAGAGAGAGGAACAGAGACACACAGAGACACAGATAGAGAGAGAGAAAAAAAAAGAGACAAGGAAGAGCGAGTGAGAGAGACAGAGAGACGAAGATAGAGACAGAGATAGAGTGAGAGAGACAGATATGGAGGGAGACAGTGTAATGGATGAGTGATGAACTTCACTCATAAGAGAGAAGTAGTAATATGTTTTATTGATATAGGACAGTGATTTAACAGCTTAATTTTAAATATGTCAATTGGTTAACAAGATTCAATGGCAAGGTGTACTTGGTTATTTAGAGGACAGAGTCAGACAAAATTATCATGGAGACCCTCCTATTGAGTCATGAGGTTCAGACTGGACCCCATGCTTTCCAAACTCCTCAGAACAGTCTCAGTGTGGTTGGATCCAATCTTAGTCCCAGACTTGGTCAACAGTTTATTTCTAAAGGATTATATATACAGTCAATCAGAGATATAACTTAGCAAAGTTTACAAAGTTTCAGCACACTATTAGACACTTACCAAAGGTCTGTAGCTGGTAAGGGATCTCTCAACCTTGAGGAGTAACCTTGATAGGCATCCCTGCTCAAGGGGAGATCCTGTAATGCAGCCTGCTGCTGTGCAGGAGAGCTCAAAGGGCTCTGGGCTGTCCCCTTATTTATGGGGTAAGATGATTAACTTCTTAGTCATATTTGCATATCAGACGAATTTTGTCTGGTGCATGCTCAGTTAGCCCTTGGCTATTGTGCTGTTATCTGTCTCCCAAGAGTCCAAATTAAGCAGGATACAGCAATATCACAACTGTTATTGGTTAGTGTCCGAGGCGGGGTTGCAGAAGAAATCAGGGATGCAGTCACTATGACCAGATGCAAACAACATGACTTCCACTAGTGGTTATCACTAGAATAGGGCTACCGGTAAAAGGTCAGGTTGGGCAGCGGGCTGGGAAAAGAGCACACCATCATACAGAGAGGGCAGACAGAGATGGAGACAGAGAGGCAAAGAGACAGAGAGAAACAAGACAGACAAACAGACTGAGGTAGAGAGAGAGACAGTTTTTTTTTGGGAAAGAGGGAAGGGGAGAAAG
This sequence comes from Tinamus guttatus, assembly GCF_000705375.1. The sequence goes on along the minus strand of NW_010587674.1, from coordinate 7,107 downwards.
AGAAGGAGAGAAACAGAGTGAGAGGTAGAGACAGGGAGAGAGATATCGAGTGAGAGAGAGAGAGGGAGAGAGACAGAGGGAGCCAGAGGAAGAAACAGACAGAAAGACAGAGAGATGATGTGAGATAGAGAGACACAGAGAAAAGGAGATACAGAGCGAGACAGAGAGAGACGGAGAGAAGGACAGAGAGAGAGAGTGAGGGACAGAGACAAAGGGAGAGAGAAACTGAGAAGAAAGGAGAGAGAGAGAGAGCGCGCAACATACCAAGAGAGGAAAAGACAGAGAGAGACATACAGAGAGAGGGGGAGAAAGAGACACACACACACACAGAGAGACACAGAGAGAGAGGCTGAGCAAGAGACAGTGAGACAGAGAGAGAAGGGCTAGAGAGGGAGAGTGAGACAGAGAGAGAGTGAGAGGGGGCAAGAGAGAGATATACAGAGAGACAGAGAAAGTTAGAGAGCGAGTCAAGAAATCAACAGATGAAGGATGGGGACAAAATAGCATACAGAATGAATTCAGACCAAAATAATATAAAGGGGTATTAAAAGATCATCTATTCACGTCTAAGCAACCAAGAAACTTGAAATGACAAATGGATATCCTTTTCTGAAGTAAGCGCTAAAATGAAGTGGATGTTACATTTGATGTTTAGTGTGGGAGTCATCAAAAGGAGCAGGGGCTTAAGGTTTAGGACCAAAAGCCATAAAACATTTTATTGAGCATCAGACCAAACTTATATATTCTCCGAGTATGTGAGCATACACTGTCCACGCGCTGTCCACACGCTCCCTCCCCCTGCCTCCAGCCAATTCCTTGACTCTATTGCTATCTGGATCCAATCCTGCTAACGGACAACAGGTAAACAACCAGAGACTGGTGCGTCCAGCCTGTGTTTTAGCTTTCTCTGTCTGCTAATCTGTTATTCCTAACTTTCACAGTTTCTCACTCCTAACTTTCACTGTTCCCACAGCTTCCTATAGTTTCTCACAGTTTCTCAGTTTCCCACATCTCCCCTCTTTTTGTTTTCTAGCACCAGGCATAGTTAAGGACCCAAAGCGCAATAGCCAAGGAGTTGGCTTTGGCAACGCTGTAAAACCTCCCAACAGTTCAGCAAGTTCTTCTTCTTCTTTTCTTAAACGGTGGTGACTAAATTCACATTCTTCTTTAGAACAGTTGTTATCGTTCTTTCCACTAAGGCACGTATCCATTGTATGAGACATGGCAAATACATACAAGGGATTATGATTACAGTTAGCACTATACATCCCATTACAAATATTCGCTTGAGTCTGGTTCCCCAGGTGCACCAAGGTTACCCACGCATTCTCTCGAGGTTGAAGTGGTGGTGCTGGCATTGCAGCGATCGCTTTGGTTGCAGCGAGTCCATAGAGGATTAGTCCTCCGATGATTGTTGGAACTCTTCCTCGGGATCTTCTCCTCTCTCCGCAGCCGTCAGTGTTGATAATGCCGGCTTTATCCATCGCACTGGTACCCAACGGTTTTGTCCTGCAACATGAATACAAGCATACCCTCACCCCCAGGTTATTAGAGGTCTTCATTAATTTTACATAGATCTTGTAGTAATCACCATTTCCCTCTTTTCTTTTTAATGACAAGCACAGGCGTGTTCCACGGGCTGGTGGATGGCCGAAGGTGCCCTTGA
>NW_010587667.1:812930-830690 GCF_000705375.1 Tinamus guttatus | reverse complement strand
GTGTGGGTGTGAGTGTGAGTATGTGTTTGAGTGTGAGTGTGAGCGTGAGAGAGTGCGAGTGTGTGTGCACATGCATATGCACGTGTCCATGTGCAGCATGTGTGCACGTGCATGCATGGGAGACAGGAGGTAGGGGAGGGCTGTGCGTACATGCGCGTGCACACGTGTGCACATTATGTGTGTGTTTGCGTGTACCATGAGAGTGAGGCGGTTTGTGCGTGCAGGTTGCCCGAGCAAGGGTATCTGCGTGTGTCTGTGGAGGGGGTGTGTGTGCAGTTGTGACTGTGTGTGCATGTAGGTGTGCATGTGTGTGTGCATGTCTGTCTGTGTGCATGTGCATGCATGAGTTTATGTGCGTGTCTGTGTGTACCTGTGTGTGTGCACGCATGCCCCTGTGTGCGCGCACGTGTGTGCTCGTGCACATGTGTGCACCCTGGTACTGGCCTCGACACCTGCCTAGGCAGCCGCACTGGTGCTGAGAGGTGCATGGGGGCCATGGCAACAGCACCCAGGGCGCTCCTCCTGCCCCAGCCTCCCTCATGGCTCCTGTCCAGTGTCCCTGGAGCCCTCTGTCACACAGTGTCCTCACAGCATCCTCATAGCACCGGGATCCAAGCAAGGGACAAGGTCCCTTGAATCCTGGGAGGCAAGCAGGGGCCGTTACGTTGGGCCTTTTTGGCAGGGGGATGTGGAACCAGCGCAGGCAGTGGGAGTGGAAATGCTGACCTTGCCACTGATGAAGTCATGGAGGAAGTTGCAAAGCCTGATGTATGGCAGAGCATGGGACCAGATGGTACTTGGCTCGGAGAAGAGATGTGAAGGAAATAAAATAAAATAAAAAGGAGAGGGGAAATACTGACAAAATGTGTAATACATAGTCTAGAAAGGCACAGGTCTCTTAAAGGACACAAAATTATAAAGGTTACATTTTTCTTTTTTCTTTTTTTCTCCTAATAAAAGAAGCAAAGGCCGGTGGCGAGGGAGGGTCTGAGGGTCATAATTGCTTTCTTTGAAGACACTGAAATTAAATAGCATTCCATGTCTTTTCCTGATTTTCCTAAGCTTTAGGTAAGGGGTAGGTCTTCAAAGCTGCTGCTGGCAGTTACTGTCTCTCCTCGGACTTTGTGTGTTCACAGCCTGACTGGCGAGCTCCATTTAACACTGCAGCCAGTTCCCTTACCAGAAATGCAGGTGGCAGGGAAACAGGTTGGTGAATGACTTCCATAGCAAAAGAAGAAAATGGCGAGGATATGTAGCATTAAAACCTTTTCCTCTAAACAGAGAGAGATATACTATTGTGAAGACAAATAAAGCAGCTAGACAAAATCAAATAATCAAATCTGCTAGTCTGCTGCTTGAAGTGGAGTGTAGGTTTTTAACAGGCTGTATTTAGATCGAGGCTGGAGTCTGACACGGCATTTCAAAGAGTTAATGAGAAGGACTGCTGTCAGCAATGACAAGGCAACAGATTTAGTCATTTATTAACCATATATACAATTATATAATTAGGTTTCTTCGTCATTATGTAAGAAAATGCAAAACTGTAAGATACATTGTGTGTTGCAACTTGTTTTCTCTTTTAAAACAAACTGAGTTTCTCTGTTGAGCTAAGGAGATTTGCCAAAAATAGCAATTTGTGCATATCACTGTACAAATAGCTGGACTGGGTCAGACCACAGGTCCATCTTGCCCAATCCTCTGTCTGCTGCAGAGGTTGCTAGTGGGTATCTAAGCAAGAGGTAAAAACACAGGGATCTGGTTTGTGACTTCAGAGGTCTGTGACTAAGGGTCTTCTCTGAGCCAGAAGTCTTAGCTTTGTGTTGATGCATTTTATACAACTTCAAGTTGCCTAATAAAAAGATCTCACATCTAAAGCACGAACAAGTAATGAAAGCTGACATTTATGTTGTACTCTTCATCAAGACAGGCTAAAGTGACCAGCAGCCCCTACAGCCCCAATAAAGTGCAAAAAGCATCCCCAGAGGGATCAGTAGACTGTGCAAGCAGACAGCTGATGCTGCAGCACAGCCTAGTAGCTCCGAATACAGAATAACAAGGAAGAGGCTGATTGAGACTTTCTTTCCTCTTATTTCTTGTCCTTTTGATAAATATAGTTTAGCATCAAAATATTCTACATTTCCTGAGAAATTATTATGGCAAATTTGCCAAAGGCACAACCATATCTTTTTATCACCCTTTTCACAGACCTGATTTTTCTCTGATTTAGTTAAGGAATGCTTTGAATTCCCAGGCAAAAGCTAAAGAGAGACCCGCCAAGTTAGGGTTTTGTTATTTTCTGAAAACCTATACTCAAAAGAATTTACACCCAGCATATATTTCAGTTTGTCTCATATTCCTCATTCCTCCACCACCCAAGTCCCAGGTTCCTGCCAAAATGTTCACTGTGCTACATCCAGTTTATTTTCAGGGGTTTCATATGAAACCAGTAGTCCCCCCTTCCTCTTGAGGTTATTTTAGTGTCATTGAACTTCCTTCCAAATACTGAGGTCTTGGGAATCCTGGAATATCTAGTGTGTTTCTTCACTATTTATGCCTGGAGAGTGTTTGCAAAACAACTGTCATGGCAAACTCCTCCGCAACCATTTAGACGTAATCCATTCTTCATTTTTGTTCTCATAAAATCTCATAAATTGCTCTATCCAGACCTCTAACAGATAAATTTATTCTCTTCTCTGACTGTCCTACCTTCATTTTAGCAGTTTCCAGGGATGCAGTTGACTGCAATACTGAATGAGCATCTCTGTACTGGAGTCACCTATGTGAAAGGCAAACCCTCACAATGCAGCCTGAAGTGCATAGTTCATTTTCTGCGCTGCTTTTATTACCACTTTTATCATTTTTTTCCCCCACCAGAAATCCACAAGCACAGAGAAGCTTAAGGCAAGATTTAATGAATACTCCTTGAAACATAAATATCCCTGGGGTGCCTGCATGTTCTTTTTCTATGGATCATAAGCATGCTAAAGGATACAAGAACATCTCTGGAGGTCTGTGTTTGCATGAGCTTAAGATACTCTATAAGTTAGCCACTGATTGAGTAGTTGGTTACCTGTGATATTTTGGATATTTTACATTGACAGTGTCATATTTTGGAAAAACCCTCTGGTCATCCTACCTATGCCAGTAGGCACCTAAATAGCTTTAATAAAAAAACATACCCTGATTTCCAAGGATCTTGACAGAAGTCAGCATGATGTTTTTCAGCTTGTTGTTAAGGCCTGGATATATCTATTGGATAATGCAGGCTTTGGAGTGCCCAAGGCAAGGTTGGGCACAAAAAGCTCTCTGCAGAAGGTAAGAATTTAAATCTGTTTCCTGGACTCTGACACATGCTCACTCTTGAGACATTATGCACTGACCAAAGCTGGTCAACCCTGTCCACCCTTTGAACATGTGGACAGTGCATTTTTTTTTTACTAATGGTGAATAGGTTAAGGCTGTATTTAAAAACAGACCTTCCTTTCCCCCTCTGCATCCAGAGGAGACAAGCATTAATCTATCTTTCTGCATTCACCAGCCGTTTAACACTTTTGAAAATCAAATTCTCCATCTGTTTCAGGTGGAGTGCTATGAAAATAAGGCAGAAAATAATCTGATCTTTATAGAAAGAGCTTTGCCTCATAAGCAGAAAGAACGATGGTACAGTATAATGGTGCTCACACAGCTATACTGAGCTTGTCAACTCATTTTCCACGGGACACAAAACAGCTGTCTTTGCAGAACACAGCAGGATTTGACCCACTCTCCAGGACTTGAAAAACAGCAACAACATGCAGCCATTCTGGTCTCCTCAATAAGTGTGGCTATCGTAAATGCTTTATTCAGTCTAATGGTGACCCATTAAGAAAGGCTTAAGCAGGTGAAAAAAAAAAGTGCAGATTTTCCTTTTTTCTGGCAGAGAATTAACTCCTCTGAGGTCTCCTGCGAACGTACAGTCTTCTCCTATGAAGCGGAAGTCTCCGCATCTGAGTGTTTCCACGCCTCTGGCTCTCCAGGGAGTTAAGTCGGGTGGGAAGGACGGTCTTGCTGATGATATCGAGCCGCTCGTTCAGTTCTTCTAGCCTTTTCCTTATTGATTGGACTTCCTTCAGGAGATTGTCCACAGCGGCAGAGATGGGATGCAGACTACGGAGAGAGTAATACAGGAAAATACCTCAGGCTGTGAACTGTTCCTTAGAAAACAAAATAAATCGCTATGGCCCTGTGTTTTGTTGGGGATGGGACGACCTTCGTGCTCAGAGAATCACAAGCAAGACACTAAATGATGCCTCCAAAGCAACCCTGCCCCTGAGGTTGTGGGAACTCCTCCGAGGTCCCAGACTGAGGGATCGATGGGGACAGTGGGCGCGACACACTATTCCATCGCCACTGAAGCACAGTTGGCTCCGTAAAAAAACAACAGCAGGTTTGTGAGCTCTCACAAGCCCCTCACAGCATTCCACTCTTAAGAGGGCAGAGAAGAAGCATCTAGTTCAGCTGAAAGTGGCAGAAGTGGAGGAGAGAGGCCACATGCGGAGTCTCCTGTTAGTCTTTTGTAAGACTTAACATCTGCCCTGAAAACCTTAGGCACAAGCTAATCTCAGCATTGACAATATGAAAGTAATGATAAAATCTGCACTAATAACAATATCCAGTTAAGGGAAAATCAACTCAGTGCTAAAAGTTGGCATATAATCTGTCAACTACATCTTCTTTAAAGCCAAATTTGTAAAATATCGTGTAATCTTCTGCCTTGTCCTTCTAATTGTCCTTCTAATCTTTTCTCTTCAGTTGATTCAATGCCTAGCACTCATGGACAGTTTTTTTTTTTTCTTTTTCCTAAAATGAAATCAATGAGAACCACTGGATTTGGGGGCAATTTCAATGTAAGCAATATTATGTTTCTAGTACTTTCTTCTATTCCCTCTTCTGTCTCTCTTTCATTGCCTCCTCTGCTCTGTTTCTGGAAACATCAGGTTAAAATAAATTCTGTGAGTGTGTTAAATAGTTTATATTTCCTGTAATGTAAAGTGGGAAATATGAGGGGATGATCTATAGAATAGCTTTGTCTTGGGAGGTCACAAAGAGGCAAAAACTATCACAGGCTAGTTCAGCTTCTTTCCCCTGCCATGAGGACATTTTCATGTGTGGATCTGTAACACATAAATTTTGCAGCTAGCTTTCACAGAATTGAGGTGATGGAGATAGCCTAAATTTCCTTTAGGATAATTCTTATAGTTTAGTAATGGCAATCTGGAGACATTTGCCAATGTATAATGAGCAGAATATTCAATTTACTAAGGTGCTCAGAGTGCATGTTGAGAGTCAACAGAAACAGTGTGAGGCCAGCACAATGAGTGTGGCCTACCTGGATGATGAGCTTCTGCTTCCTGAACTTGGGCAATCTGAAAGCTAAATACTAGGAATCCTGCTCAAGGAAGGACACCCAGGTGAGGACTCCACCCTTTCTTCAGATGAGGGGAATTACCTGGAGAACTCGGGCAATAGTGCATTTGGGTTGTTCATCAAGGTGTTTTTCATTTCCCAGAAGATGCTGTTTCCCCATTTCTCAAGTGTTCGAGTAATGCTGTCCACACCCTTGATGTTGACCTTGTCAGCTATTTTAGCAGAATTTCCATGGAAAAGAGGAAAGGAGATTTGACAGAACAAGAAAATATGAACCAGGGGTCTGAATTTGATATCACTCCCCTTTACCTCAACAGAGTTGTGATGAGATACCAAGTATCAAACATAAAGAGGATTTAAAATAAAAAGCAAAGAATATTCCCTTACAGCTAAATACTCTATCTCCTGTTGCCAAACTTCTCTTGTGTCACTAAGTATCCCAGCTGGTTATTTCTTAAAATGCTCATAGATGGGCTCAGTGAGGCGTACATCAAAGACAAAATAACACATGTCCAGCCCTGCGTGAGCAAATCCTCCCTCTGACTGACCCACCAACACCTCTTACCGCCTTCCCTGTAGTTCCATTTCTGATGCTGATCCTCAAAGTCCTTTTGGCATTTACTGCAGGGTAAGAGGACAAAGAAGAGGAAAAGAGGAAGAGTCATCATGGTGGGGGAAAGTAAGGCGTTGCCCTTCCCCTGCTCTGCGGAGAAACAGAAACATTTGTTAATTGCTTTATTTCTCTCTCGTTTTTATCTCTTTGCCACCTGTCTGCTGAATGCCAGATATCTCTCTGATTATGTATTTCATTAAAATGTGGCTCAAGGGACTCAGCCTAGCTTTTACAAAAGCATAGGGACTTTTCTTTTTCATGAGTATGATCCTTCCTTCTTTTTTTTTTTCTTTTCAAACCATCGAGTGGTGAGATCTTTCATCAACTGGCAGCAACTAGGAAAGTAGCTTGGCTTTGTATGTTGCCATGTTAGCATAGCACCTTTTAGCAATAAATGAATGTCAGTGACAACGTACTAGGAAGAACAGAAATAACTGCACTCCAACAATAAATCAGGTAAATCAAGGTATAAATCAGTGAAGTATTTTTTTCAGGATTTAGTATTATCAAGAAAAGAAATCTGATCTCTTTAATCTGATCCAATACCCACTGATATAGGCGCAATGTTGCTCAATGATGGAACCTCAAATAAAAAAAAATATTGTTCACTTTGCCCTGATACTGCAAGGCCAGTTTCTCCTGAGCAAATCTGCAGAATAAGTGCATGGATATTGGGAAACAGGTAGATAAACCAGCATTGATCTAAGCTCCTCATCTTCTTTCAAGCTTGCCACTTGGTCTCAAGCCAATAAAAGTCAACTCTAACATAGGCCTTCCTGGACAAGTGTAGTCTAAACACGCAGGAATAGATCAGTCTCTGTGGCTTACTCTTACTAATTTGTTGTTCTGTCTTAATTAAGCAGTCTCTCAGCACTGAATCTGGTGTTTTTTTCCCATGTCATGAACAGCTGTTCTGGTAAGAATTGGCTGGAAATATCAATTATGCACATATTGCACATACAGAACAATATGCATTGCATAGTTCCTTGTTTTTAGCAATGGTTTCAGTCATCTGCAGTGTAATTCTTAATCACAGTGATGGAGGGGCTTATGTGAGAAGCAGGCACATTCAGAAAAGCCGAATTATTGCTCTGTTCAGGCCATAAATCAGAGATCTATGACTTCACTGAAAAATATGAGGACATTAAATTGCTTTTTCAATATCATATAATCCTCGCCTCCTAAACATCTGGAAGACTTCAGCCACTTCAGAATCTATTAGCAGCTGTATCAGATAAGGGAGAACATAAATACATTTAGTTATTTTGTGTTCTTTATATTTAAGTACTAGTGAGTTTTTAATTGAAACTCTATCTTTTTTTTCTTTTTTTTTTTTACCTTTTTTAAAATAGCAGTATAAATACAACCATACTGGTGGAAAATGTCATGCTACTTTAAAAATATTGCTTTCCACCTGTCAGGATGTATTTTGTACTCAATATTCTACTTCTAATTACAGTATTTATTTAAAGGAAAAAAATAAATTACCTTCCTCCTATCTCACACATACACATACTTCTTCCTCCAACAGTCTGAAAGCTGCCAAAATGCACATCTCTAAGAAAGTCTGATGATATCACTGAGGCACATAACGAAAATGTCTCCATGGACCTTCTTGAAACTATATGCATTGACAGCACAGCTCCTCTGTCTCTCTGCATTTCCAGATAAAATACTCCAGCCTTTAGAGCCTTAGAGCTCTTTTTTTTTTTTGATGACTATGCACTGCACATGCTTTTTTAATCTTCCATGATGAGGAAGGATTTATCAGACACCAGTATCTCTAATTGCAAATGGTTTTAAAATGCTGCCAACATCCAGGAGGCAGTGTGGCTTTCCAGCTCATTTTAAATTATCCTGAAGAGACTGTCCATTCTTTACCCTTTCCACATCCCACCTGCTTCAGTACCCCAGGGCTGGGATAGTTTGATCTTTCTGTATTCATGAAAAGAAGAATGGTGATAAATTCCACCTACATCTGGTACTGAAAATCCACCTTTTCTTGATTTCAAATGTTTTTTAAAGTGCAAGCATCCACATGAATCACAAGTCCAAAACGCTCTATTTATAGGGTTCCTGATGGAACAGGTTCTTTGTAGCTTTGCTCCTTGAATTCCTGAGCATCCATCATTATTTCTTACCTTGGTACATATCATGTTTTAATTATCTTGAAAATAGGTGCCTGTAACTCAAACACCTGCAAAAAATTATGCAATCTCCCCCTTCTTAGATGAAATCATAGAAGGCAACTGGACCATTCACTAGCAAGGTTTATAGCAGGAAGAGTCTGCAGGCTCACCCATAATAAGAACTACATCCCAAGCCCATTGCAAACATGTCTTTGGATCTGTTGCAGTGTGTACTGGAAAATACCGCTACAGTAATAAGGCACACTCATAAACAGGGGAAATGCTCCCAGATCCTTGGAGGAAAGTACTTTACAAAATACAAATAGTGATAATAATATAGTTCCTTTATTATTGCTGTTATTCGTTACAATCTTATGCCATATTCTCTCTCAGAAAATTACATCCTATCGTGCCCTTGGAGCAGAGTAGGCTCAGTGATTCATGGGCCAGTCCCTTCATCTGAAAGCAACAGGACCAGACATTTTCATGTCATTATTATACAATTTCTTTTTCATCTTTTGGCCTCCCAGTTTCTTGGTCCAACATGATGAAAGAGCTCTGTGAGCTCAATATCCCAAGCACACAGTCCTGCCAGGATTGACAGTTCTGCGATCCAAGCCTGAATCCCTGCCCCAAAGCAAATGCATGCTGCCAGAATTTTAATTCCCACCGCCACATCCCTCTCCAGTTCATCCTTCTTGTTCCTTCTTGCACCAGTATACTCCATTTGCAGTGTTTAGCCCTCCCTGGGTAGATCAGGGAACATCCACACAGCACAGGGATTTCTCTGGTACCTTCCCCAGGGCCTGACATGTAGAAGGAAAAGGGGTAATGACTGAGTTTGCTGTTGCCCATAACTTGTGCTGTCTGTTGATGCCTCGGGGAATTGCTTTAGGCTCTCCCATCCCCGTGCTTCATTCCAGACAGCTCGCTGCTGAGGAGTGCGTGCTCTTCCTATCACGAATGAATAAGATGCCCCACATTGAGATTCAGATTTTACCTGCTCCTTGTGTATCAAGAGGGCTCAAAACCTTTGCCTGCACTTACAAGCGCACATATTCTTCCGAGACCATGTCTGAATATGCCCAGCATGCCCAGGTTTGCCCTGAGTTAAGATTTTGCTTATTAGAGGTAGCAAATGCCATAGAGAGGTCTAAAATGAAGGACCTGACTTTGCTGCTGCAGTATTGGATTGCAAGTGAATTAGCTTTGTGGTTTTCATTTAAACTCATTCTCCTTTCATAATTTTCTCAGGTTTCTTTTGAGCTCAAATGGGTTCTACTTTCAATCTAAAAGTGAATAGTATAGTGGGCCTGGGGTTATTTGCAGAGAAATAAAATATATTCTTAAATGAATCAGGAAATTTGATCTCAGATAGATCATAAATACCTAAAATGTAGCTCTCACTCCAGTGGTAAAGGACATTTAAACATAAAAGTAAGCTTAAGATTCTCAATTTTGTAAAGGATTTCAATAAATAATAAAGATATTTTTGCAGACTGCTGGTATTTTGCTGTCTTTATTTTCATGTGAAATATTTTAAGGATATTTTAAGGTTATGTATGTTACTTATACCTTCCCAACTAAACTGTTGTGTTTTATGATAAAGTCAAAAAGAGGTTTAGATACTACACAACAAACAGCTTCACATTAAAGAATGTATAGTATTGTACAGAATTTCCCAATTAATGCCAGTTCTGTCAGAACTCTCCAGACTGGGCTCCTGAAAAGGCTCTAAGCTTTGTAGGAGAGAAAGCTGCCAAGATTGAGAGTCCAGACCAATTAAGGAATTTTGCAAGCTTTACTTGAAAATTGGACAGCATTTGTTAGCTCTCCAATGGAAGAAAAAAAAAAACAGGGAAATATCAGGGAAATAAACATAAACATATGGTTGCGGTATTTTGTAATGGTGCAAAAATCAAGAAAATGCCAAAAGCAGCTTAAGAAGACAGAACCTTCCATATTAGCCCAGTCGTGCTTGTACACCTGGAATATCACCTATTTTGAAAGTCCTTGTTAAAAATGTAATGTATTATCCTTGTTTTATGTTTTATGTGTGTGTATAAATAACATACTGTGTTGATAGACATGTGCACACACCTTTGGGTTCTGTCCTGACATTTTCAAGTTGACAACATATCTGATTTAAGACTGGAATCGCATTAATGTGTTTGCACATAATTAAGAGTTCACATTGCATCTGGATGCCGTGTGAAAGCAAGGAGTGACTGGATCCCTCAGATAGTTTGAGCAGCCTGTTAAACAAATGGATCTGATTGGCAGCCCTGATGACTGACAGCCAGGATGATGCTGCTGTCAGCAAGCAGCATGCTCAGGAAAAAAAAAAAAAAAAGACTAAATATAATAAAAGTCGTCAAAAGCTATCCAGGCACAATACACAGCTCTACTATAAATTGTAACACTGCTAAATCATCAGCACTGCTGGTCTGAAGGAGGTATATATACCCTCTGCCTCTTCTCCAGGTGTACGTGCTCTATCAGGGCATGTTTTATCTCTGTCTGTCTCTCTATCACTTGGAGCTCAGAGCTCCCTCTTAAGACGCACCACTTTCTGCTTGGATAGGTGCACACAGACTCTTTCAGACGTTGCACTCGTCATCTCTGCCTGCCTGCCTGTCTGTCTAGAAGGATTTGCTTGCTCTTCTTTTTTGCCTCCTTCCCTCACTCCCCACATCTCTCCTCTCGAGACATGCACCTTCCCTCTAGCTCCAGCTCTATGCCAGGCTGCATGTGAGGCACATATTGCCTCCTCTTCTGGCTCTTCCCACTGGTGCCTTCAGAGTCCTTCAGCCTAACAACTTTTTCCTTAGACACATGGATGTGTCTCTTTCAGAAGAAGAAACAAAACAGCCCTTAGGAAGAAGGCAGAGAATTGCACACAAATATGATTACCTGCAGTCTTGAGGACAGTCCTTCCGTGATAAGGCTTCCAAACCTCGTCCTCCCTGTTGCTCTTCTCACCACCCGCTCTGGATTTCAGCTGGCGATGAGTGACGTGTCCCTCTTCATTCCCCGGCTCTCCGAGTTTCCACAGCCTTTCCTCGGAGCCTCCTCCGGCTGTACCTCTCTTACCCCTCCCTCCCACTCATGAAAGCTAAACATGTCCCCACACACATGGGAGCCGTATGGGAAGGAAAGCATCAGCGAGGGACACCCTTTTGAAAGCAGCTCTGCCTGCAAGGACACCCGTCTTTGCCACTTGCTCCGTTTGGGCAGCACGCAAGCGCTGGCTCTCCTGCACAGCTGTACAGCTCCTCGTAACAGTCACAGTTTCCACTATGCAGCCCTCCTCCCTGGCCGCTCGAACCATAGAGCCATCCAGCCATGGATTCGGTGGACTTGTTCCTGCCTTTTAACAAGCATGCCAATTAATTCCCTGCTGATTAATTCTTTGCTGATGCGCCCTGCCAGATCTATTTCTGGTGGAATAAACAAGGAGAGATGAATGCGGCAGTGTTATTATTTTTTCTCTAATCCTCTCCCCCCACCCCCTTTCAGGTCAGTGTCAGCCAAGCAAAACAGGCTCAGGTTTGGTCAGTATTTGATAACGAGGTTTCCAAAGAGATGTGAGGTGTTAAAGCGATGCCTTTTGTGAGACAGGAGGTGGGGCCCTTGCCTCCTGCCCTGTGTTCTTGTCAAACTTACATTTTGATCTGAGGATGGGCAGCAGTCACAACCCTGCCCTGAGCCGCAGGCTTGCTGGACACCCAGCCTCCTGACTAGATAGATCCATGGCACTGTTTGCTAGTGCCTTGGCCAAATCTGCGTTCTTCATGACATTACCTCAGCAGTATCAGCTGGCAACAACATCCTCTCTGCTTCCTGATCAGTCTAGCCTTATTTAATTCCATTTTTCCATAGCCAAAACGTCTGCACTCAGCAGTGAGAAGAAAGATTCTTTTCACACATGAAGGACCGCTCCGAATAAAACCCAGCATGTAGAAGAGAGTGAGTGAGATGGTGTGTGCAAGTGCAGCACACAGAGCTAGACCCCAGCTTGAGCACACTCAGTACCTCTGCCCCACTGGAGTGATGCCAGTTCACCCTGATGGGGAGATGAATGGGAGGAAAGTTGAGAGACCTCCCTCTAAGTAGAGCCCATAAACACCAGTCTGCATTAACATTTAATCAGCCACTTAAACCAACCCAAGAGGGAGAGGTTCAGGATAACTATTATGGATATCTGCTTCCCTGACACCAGAAAAATATGGTTCTGGCTGCTCCCAGCCCCTCAGTGCTGCTGGCTCTGTGGCAGGGATATTTCTGAAGAGACCGGCTTGCTTATAAAGCATTGCCACTGAAACAGTGGGACACTCATTTGCAAAGTTACGAAACATCAGTTTTCTAAAGCAGTCCACAATACGCAGGCTTAATGCAGAGCAGCAGTGCCTCTGAAGGACCTGGAAACACATTTTGTCAAGGCTCAAACAAGCAAACAAAATGTCTAGGCAACAGGCAAATAACCCAGACAATCATCTGTCTCCAGCTGTTTCCCATTCACCATGGAGCAAACACAGTACAGTTAAGTTGTCATTGTAACCCTCGGAGAGGAGGAAATAAATTACTGCTTGCAGTAATTAATAAATAGAATAAATTACTGCTTGGGATGGGAGCATGGGATAGAATAATGTTTTTCACAAGACTACTAAGGTATTGTATGGGGAAACAGGGATCCAGCTGAGCACTGAATGAACCTGATGGAAAAGCTCACACAGGTACAGACATGTCCTCTCTCAACTCTCTAAACCCAGCCTGCAAAGAGGCACAGGACCAGACGTCCTGGTCGTGTGCTGGCAGCCTGTTATCTCCATGCAGCTCTCAGTAAGCAGGAATACAGATTGCAGAAATTCCCCATACCCTGTGTGTCCTCAGGAGTCACAGGGTGGGAGGCAGGCCACTAAGGGGCCCCTCTGTTAGCACTGTCAGCTACCAGTCACCTTTCCAGGAACGTAAAAGAGGGACACTGCACAGCACATCATCACAGCTGTGGTTGCACTCAGATGCAGACATCCAGCATTAATGTGCTGTACAGTATAACACTAAACAGAGATCAGGATCAGAAACTTTTTTTGCTCCTCTGTGTAAAGGCTGCCACCTTCAATTGGCTTTCTAAACCTTAGCAGCCTCAGTATGGAGCTGGTTTGTGGTGAAGAAATGGGCTATTGCTTGTGTCTGTCTGTGGGTTGCTTGGGATTCAGAAGAGCCCGGAGGCAGTAAAATCCCCCTGGCAAGAACAACATCTGCAGAAATCTTTGTCCTCATTTCCCCCACTCCCTCATACACTGCCATAGCTCCCTGCTGTTTCAGGAGGTGCCTTTGGTGCTGCTAAGCACAGTGGGCAGCTTGCAGGGTTTTGTAGCAGACATTGCCTTGCCTTGTACCTAACATATCTCCTTAGTATCTACTCTCTCATTCTCTTCATTTACTGCATCCCCAGTTCAGATATTAATGAGTGTTCCTCCCCGCCCCGATTCACGGCCACACAATTCCCAGCACTGAAAGAGTGGCAGTGGGGCTGGAAGAGTCTCTAGAGAGGGACCCATGGGGTTGGCTGGGACAGTCTCCACAGTAGCTCACTCCTCTGGCACACGCCGTTCCTGCCCGTGTGACTGACTGCACATGGACACACCACACGGCCCTGAGGCTGCACAGCTGGAAGATCTGCAGAGCTCTGAGCAGCTTTTGGCCTTAGTGCTGGGGCAGACTTAGGGCTAACACTGTATTTACTGCCGGTGCTCATTAGAAACTGGAGGGTCATCTGCACTACTTGAACTTTTCTGATGTCCACTTGCTGTAAATGCCAGAAGGCTTTGACCGTTTGGCACCCACTGGAAGAGCTAGATTTGCTTTTCCTGTTTTTCCATGCTTTTATTGTTTTTTTTTCCATTATCTTTCACTGCTTGATTACATTTGATTTCATTGTTTGAAAAAGCATTTCCTGTTTACTGTGGTATCTGCTCTCATGTGAGTCCTCTGTTGTGGAGCGACTCAGCCAGACCCTGGAGCAAAGAGGTTGTTTCAGCTGCACCGAGCTCTTGGCCAAGCATGCACAGTCATAGATAGCACTGCCCCTGCAAAGTGGAAGGGCAGGACAAAGAGAAGAGCAGGCAAAAGCATTAGCTTAGAGAAAACAGGTGTTATTAGCGCAAAGAAAAGGGTTATTGCTCCTCCCTGAACAGCTGAAACAGCTTCTCTAGCTGCTCTGTGAAAATTCCCCATACAAGGGTCAGCCATGCTTCCTTCATGGGTGTCTCTGAAGCCTCTTAACTCAAGGGTCAGCCATGCTTCCTTCATGGGCTTCTTGGCTCTCACAGGCACTGAAGCAGAGTTAAGTGCCCATAACTCTGTTAAGACTCCTTCTGTCACCATTTTCTTTCCATTCTCTCATAGGTTCCAAAAAAAAATCCACAGGCAAGGAGGATACTGCCATGAGGCATAAGCAAGCCTTCGGTCTGGCCCTAATGGCTCTTACCCCTTCAGGCTGCTAAACACACATTTGTTTGCCCTGCATGGGCTGCCGCGGAGCAGAGACCTAGTGACAGGCCACACTGGCAGTGAGAGGCTCCGTGCCCCAGGGCAGGGAGGGCCTGGCAGGGTCACGAGTGAGAGCACAACACGTCCATGGGCACCAGACACGCACGGCACGCACCAGCAGGCTGGAGCTGCAGGACAGCTGGGCACCTTGAACCTCTCAGAGAAGGTGACACACAGGGGCAAAAAGTGACGCGTGGAGCTCACAGCACAGCGAGGCAGAAGCTCTTCCCATGATGAAGAGCACTGCCCGGCTAGCAGGGGACTAGAGGGGGGTGTGACACGTGTCCTGTCCTGTCCATACAGACAGAGCACATAGATGCAAAACCAGGTCCTCCTGTATGTCCATGAGACAGCACTGGACCTGCTGTCATCCCGTAGGCAATGACTGAATCTACTATCCAGCTGACTTGCTAAGTGCCTGGGATTGCCCACAACCAAACTTTTCCACAGCTGGGGATCTGTATGCTTATTCTATAGGGGGATCAGAACAAGAGGTAAACAGAGACCTTCTTGAATGTCACCTTCACTGCTCTGAAGTTTGACACTCACTCATGATCCTCCTTCAGGTGCTGAACAACTCACTGCTGCTAGAAGCAGTTCCCTCTTTACCTACCTTATGGGAAGGCAACAAGCACAGCAAAGCAGGCAGAAAAGTCACTGTTGCTGCAAGGACACTGTGAAGATTGCATACAGTTTTACTGTATCTTGATGAGTATGATCAGAAAAGTCCGTGATGAGCTGCCAAGGAGGAAGAAAAACTGTCACCAGTGAGTATCCCTGTTAAAGACACTTAACCTTGGAAGCAGAAGGCAGGATCAGCAGGGAGTCACCACAGCTGGCATCTTGCAGCACGAACAGGTTGACAGAGAGGAATGTTAACTGTCCCAAAGGCAGCTGCCAAACCCAGGGCTGTGCTAACAGAATCACTGAGAATACAGTCTGATCACGTACATGACCCTCCGGAAGGACCTGCCGCAGCACCTCTCCTTTGAGGGATAGTGGCAAGTTACCACAACAGGTTATGCTGGAAAGATACCCTTATGCTGTGTCATGCCATTCCCGAGCCAAGGGAAATTATCACCTGGATCGGCTCCTTAGGTGGACCCTAGATACTGCTACAGATTGGGTAGGTCAAGTGACTAGCACAGATGGATTCTATGACTCTGCCACACAGGCGTTCCGAAAGGCATGGGTCAGGTCAGGAACCAGGCACTGCGCAGGGCAGAGCCAATCTATCTCAAGCAGGGTCTTCACCCTGGACAGAAGGTGCCAACGTGGGGAGAGAAGCTTGCACAAACTTAACACTACTGATGGGCCTGCGGCTGTGCTTTTTGGCATGTAAAGTTTTTCTAACCAAACACACTGCCAAGTGAAAGCTCTCAAACTTTCAAGCTTAGCTCCAAGCACCTGATTTTTCACTATCTGGCTCTTCCAAACTGCTCTGAAAAAATTAATAAAATGAACACCAACACTTCACTACACTCACGTAAATTAATGATTTCTTTGCAACATCAGTTTTATTTTCACAGCTTTGATCGGTATTAGTACACTTGACAGATCCAATTTATATGCAAATCAGCTTACATTCACAATATAAAGTAAGAAAACTTCATTTCTCATGCTATTTTATCATTAAACCCTCACTAAACACTTTGCTCAGTCATCTGTCCCTCAAAAGCATCATTTTTTACTACAGATCTCTTGTCCTTGCTATCCACTAGCCTCGCAGAGATGTCAGGGATGGGGAAGGAGTCCTGTTTGTGGAGACGACGCATGAACTCAAGCATGGCTATGCTGTCCCACAAACATATGAACATTGTAAACAAGGGATCTTGCAACGTCTGTGTGCCAGATGTTGAGAGATCAAAATGAGGACACCAGATTTTCCAGTTCCTGCTTCTGGCTGTTTTTTTTCCAATATGCTTGCTCCCAGCTCTAATTGGTGCCAGAAGCATTTTCTTAGAAAGAGCTTCTCTGCTGGACAGCTCTTGCCACAGTCTATCACATGATCTGCTTACTGAGAGTTGAAAAACAGCCAGGATCACTCCTGTAAATATTGACATAGATACAAGATCATCACTGCTCTTAAATCAAAAAATGGAGGAAGGGAATGGCCCATGGAACAGGACTGCCTATTCTGAAAGACCCGGAGAGGAAAGGAAAAACAACTCTCTTGGCTTATCCGATTTTACCATCTGGGAAATGCCCCCTTGTTCTCTTGAAGGTCCTAATCTGACCCCTGATGAAACAACCAGAAAAAAAAAAAAAAGAAAAACTCCCATTGGTACCAAGAAGCTTTGGATCAAGAGCGAATTCTCCATTTCTTTCAGTTCATAGCTGAAAAATAAAAATAAAAAAGTCTTTTTATCATCTAGACCACTTGGTGTCTCTCTGCTTTCTGCTCCTTCCTTACCGTGTTTATTTAAAGTTTGAGACCCAGGCAGCAAAAGCTAAACACATTATTTGCAAGAAGAGTGCCTGCACTTGGGGAAAGTAGTAGCAGATGGGAAAACACGAAGAGTTCTTTACCCGGTCGGACTTTCTTTTGTGCTATTTAGCCAACAAAAGCAGCTTTTTTGGTTAGAAAGGAGCCGGCCTTGAAGAGCTCTCACACACAGCAAGCTCAGGGGAGTGGTGTTCTCACACAGCCTGTGCACAAACCTAGGAGTCGGGCAGCTGGGTCCGTGCAACTCCGGGGGAGCCACAGAATCACCCCTCCTTAGGCAACGTGCTGACCCCGAGCTCCCCGGGGATCACCATATGGATGCTGGCTTAGCGCAGACACAGATTCCTTCTTGCTCAACTTCCCCCTTGGGAGAGAGCGGAACTTGCTACCTCAGAGGGCTGTGGTGAGGCCCAGGGAGAGCTTTGGAAGAAGCCCTGGCAGAACTGTAACCATGACGAATAAATAGATAAATAAATAAATAAAATCAACAAAAACTTTTTCTACCAACCCCAAAACTTCTGAGAAACCGTTGCCCGGGGACCACCAAACACCCCGCGGGGGCTCTGGCAGAGCCCGCCAAGGACACCCCGGTTTGGGGTGGGAAGCCCACA
>NW_010587667.1:801338-812812 GCF_000705375.1 Tinamus guttatus | reverse complement strand
GCGTTGCCAGGGCGATGCGGCAGTTGACGGGCGGACCGAACCGGATCGGACCTCACCGGACTGGGCTGGGCCGGGGGGGCAGCGGGCGCGAGGGCTCCCAGCACATTGCTCTGTGTCCGGGCCCCTTGCGCGCTGCTGTCGCCGTTCTGCCCTGCCGCAGCAGGCCGGGAGCCCAGTGTATGAGCCGGGTTAATGTTAAAACCTGCCTAACAGATGAGGATAATTTCCAGGCAGCGAGATGAAGGGGTATTCTTGCTGGAGGGACTATTGTTTGGGCAAATTAGATGTGTCTCCAAGATAAGTCCTGACATAAAGGAATAAAGAAGCAATAGCTGCACTTTGAGAGCTCGGCTGGTGTGCATGTTCTGGAATTTCTGCACAAAGATAGTTGCCTCTGCACACTGTGTTCCTGCTGCTGCTCAAGGGCATGGCCCATGGCCTTTGAGGTGGAGTGACAACAAGTTACCACCAAAAGAGGCTCTGCTGAAAAGATACCCGTATGTTGTGTCAGAAGGCAGTGGGCCAGCGTGCCACCTACCGCCATCTGTCCATGAAGGTCGTAGTCATGTCTGCAGGGCCCTTGCCAACAGCATTTATCAATCTGTATAAGTGGCCCTCTACTGTCATTATTATTCTTTAATTTATGCAGTGTTTTATGCTCTAAGAAGTTTTGCTTGCTATTCAGTTTCTTTCTGGTTTGTCTGTTTGAAAAGAAATGTGTCTTGCAAGAGGTTTATTAAGAAAAGTGCAGCCTGGTGAGTAAAAGTGCATGTGCCTGTGGGTGAGCCATGAGGAACTGTGCAAAAAGTATAAATCTGGGTCTCCAGAGCTGGGATGATCCATGTGGTATTGGTGTCTGGGAGGCACTGACTTGGGAACAAGCACCGTCCTTGCAGCTGCAGTTAAGAAAACAGTGCTGTCAATCCTTAGGATAAACAGTGTGTCTGATATCTTACTTTTGTGATTATGTCTAAAAATACAGCTTTCAACAGCAGTGAGAAGGCAGAAGGTCTATTTCTATAGTTGTTTTTCCTGCTGCATCTCATAGAATTAATTACATCAGTATGTGGCAATTTGTCTCCCCCATGGGCTTAGAAACGTGTCTGCTGTACCCAGTAATTACTGCCTGCCAACTCCCAGCTGAAGAAGGAAAAAGAAAAACAACAACAACAGAAGTCTGAAGCCAGCCTACTAGAACTAGATAACAGTAGGTCAGGATCGGGATAATGCACAAAAGTTGCACTTGTCTGAAGTCCAAGATCAGTCCTCTTCACTCTGAAGCAAGTGCAAAGAAAAGTCTTTCCAGTAAATAAAACAACTGATGACAGTTTAATATCTTTGAAGTTGTCAGCGCTAGAGAGGAGTATTTCATTATGAGCTGGACCTGATTCCAACACTGATCATCTCATGGATACCTCCTTTCCAGTTCATGATCACATGCTTCATCTTTTCTTCTATGAAAGATCACATTGTACGGCTGCAATAATCAAAGAGCTGCCTGTGCAAAAAGTATGATTAGGCAAATACATAGGGATATGGTATAAAAAAATTGGATTCCACAGCTCTTGAAATTTAACAAGTTTGGGGCATTTTCTTTCCTTTCTGCCTTTGAAAATCTCCTTCTTTAATACTTACTTTTTCTTTCAGTTGCTGTCAACAAGAGTCCAGGGCCACATAACCAGTAATTTGGCCACAAACCACAAGCAGGAATTCCTCAGATTGCTTGTAACCCGCAGGCCATTGACTGGGAGCCACTGTTCTACCACTGAAAAGCTGAGAATTTCACAGATTTTTCTGACGATTGTTCTGTTACAACAAAAGCAGTTTCAGCTCTCTCTTGATGAACAACGGTCTTTCCTCCAGCCTGAGTCCAGGAGTTGACCTGAAAGGATCAATATGACATCTGGAGTGTTTCTTAGTAAATCATAATTTTCTGTGTGATGTGAGACTGCCCTTGTTACCACACACCCCATGCAGCTATTTATGTTTCTCTGCTTATGCTTTTCTGTTTAAAAATCATTTGGGAGTGATTAGTGGAAGGCGGGTATTGTACCCCTCCTTCCCCCACCAAGTGACCTGGAGCTGCAGCAGAGTTGTATTCCTTCTGCACTCCCTGTCCAGCCAGGCGAATCTTGAGTTATTTATTCCTTACACCCGAAGAGGCTGAATTGAACAGACCCTTCCTGGCCCTTCCAGTGCATTCCCAGAATAGCTACAGATTGCTAGGGCGCTTTCCGAGCAGTGAGAGATGAAGGCTTACATCCACTGAGATTAGATATGCAATTGAGTCTCACATCCTAGGTGAGTGCTCCATCAGCTGTTATTAAAGGGTAGGACCTAACCTATTTTTGGCTGTAAAAGCAGCACTGCATTTCATGCCTGACTTTACTGAGTATGTCCTTCTAAGGATACCGGTGAACCTTTTGGGAAACCCGATTGCTGGTTCCTGGTCAGGTGTTAAATAAGACAGCTAAATAAGAACAGCTTAGTGCCTTTTAGTTCTCCTGTAAATCAGTGATGCTTTTCCTCACTAAAAGCCTTAAGTTATTACTGTGTGGTTTATGTCATCCTTTTCAGATTCTGACAAACAAATTGGGATTCTTAACAGGTTCTCAGTAGCAAAGGTGTCCCCGCTGCAGGATATTTGCGATAGCTGACACTACTGTAGCTGTCCCACTATCTTAATCTCAGCTAGTTCAAGGACTCGTTGAGCCTCAGTTTCAAGGTCTGCTCTATCTCTTAGAGATGCAAAATGAAGCTGTTCATTCCTATCAATGCTTTTAGTTGCCCCAGAGATGAAGAACAGGTTTCAGTCTCCAACTCTTCCCAAAATACACGCGCTTCGCATGCAAGGCTTTTCAGGGCACATCTGTGCGACACCGTGCAGCGCTGGGCAGAGATACAGATGTCCCATAGGGATTAGTATCTTAATTGGTCTCTCTATTGCCACCAGACACAGCATTTTGGAGTGAATGTGTGCAGTGTGTTGTTTTGATGCAAGTCTTTTCTGTGAGCACACAGTTAGGAACAGAAAGGCCTAACTTAGATACTGATGATCTGTCTGTCTGTCTGTATTTTCCTCTAGTAAGTATGGGTGTGTTGCCCCATTGATCCAAGTTATAGGTGTTTGGCTTTACTGGGATTGAGTTTTACCTTCTGAAGCTGACACTGAACACTGAGACAGGAAGCCCCCCGCATCCTCCTTCATGACACCGTGGGCAAAGGTCAGATATGTTGGGTGGTTTGCTGGTCTTTTGTTTAAGACTGCCTTTAAGGCTGTGTGAATGTTTCAAGGTAAAACAGAGATATCCAAATGCGGCAAAATAGATTCTAGCGTGTTGCACTGCCTGGATATTATGGTGTCTTTATAACTGTGATAGTATAGTAAAAGGAATGAGGAGAGCCCTTTAATTTCCGCTTGGTAGAGCTTTCCCATCGTCTTAATGTCTGAGCCTGATTACAACCTGTGTGTTTTTGCTTGTTATTTAGGCCTTGCATGCGTTACCGTGAGCATGTTAAGGCACAGGATAGCTCCTGGCTCAGGTCAGCTTTATGCAAAGGAAAATGAGACAGATGTCTGGGATGGCAAAGGCCCACCCTGGGGCTGGAGAGAGAGAGGAAAGGATTGAGCCCTGCAGGCCCCAGAGCAGCAGCCGTGGCTCCATGCCCAGGTTGGTGGCTCAGGGCCGCTCCCTCAGACGTGATCCTCCGCTCGTAGCTCAGGGCAGTGAGACCGCATGATCTCGCCTGCCCCCTCGTAAGCAGAAGGCACTGACCTTGTGCCAGCGTGTACAGCCTGGCCCTGCAGCTGCCCTCAGCCCTGTCTGTGCCGCCGTCAGGGCCTGGGGGAGCAGCTGTCCCTGTATCATGCAGCGCTGGTGGCCTGGCCGGAGGTGAAAGCCCCTTAGAGCTCAGCTGCTTTCCCGTACCACCACCTGAAGGTGCTGGTGCTGTGGCACTTCAGCAAGGCTGGGCACGTGTTGTCAGTGCTTGGGGGAGCAGGAGCAGCATGGGGGCACTGACCTTTCCTACTGCTGGGGCTGGAGCGCTCCCTCTCATGGTGCCGAGCCATGCAGAGGGTGGCGTTTTAGGGAAGCAGCCTTGCTCCCTTTGGAAACTAGAACGTTACACACCCTCCAGGGCAAAATCATTTACTTTGCCCTCATCTTCAGGGAGTTGATACCCCTTTTTATCAATGCAGTTGAGAAATGGTACACAGTGCTCAAGCCCTACCATTTCCTTTCCCTCCCTTTGAAGCAGGACACAAAATGCAGCAGTGCTGCTTTGACAAGGTGGGAGAAACGGGAAAAGTGAGTGACAGAGGGAAGCCCCCATTGGAGGATATAGACCCAAAGTGAAGAGGGGCTGTGTGATTGCTCAGTTTGGCAAATGCTAAAGGAGTTCAAAATTCAGACTGTTAACTCTTCCTTTTTGCACTGCTGTCCACTAAAGCCTTTTCTTCCCTGAGACCCTGAAAAAGCAAGGAGCTAATGCATTATTATCTTTCTCAATCTCTTTCCTCAGGAAAAAAGAGCCCGGACCTTGGGGAATATGATCCCCTCACTCAAGCTGATAGTGATGAAAGTGAAGATGACCTTGTGCTCAACATACAGAAGAATGGGGGGGTCAAGAATGGGAAGAGCCCCCCCGAGGAGGTGCAGGAGCCCGACTCTGATGTGGAGGTTGGGATGACAAAGCAGCACACGTCAGAGAGCGCGCCTGAGGGTTATCCTGCAGAGGCAGCCGGGAGTTTGGAGCAGAAGGCTGCTCCCTCCCTCATGCCTTACCTGCGCACAGCGGTCTTTTTGCTCACTGTGGTGATCTCAATGATTCTGGTGTTGGTGTGTGCATTTCTAATTCCCTGTCCCCCTAGAGACTTGCATAACACCTGGAACCGCAACCTAGGTCAGGGAGCAGGTGAGAAACCTCCAGGAGCAACATCTGGCGTGGGGGAGGTGGCAGCTCCCAGGGCATCGGCGGGAGAGACCTATCTGGGAGAGCCAGCTCAGAGCAGAGACCTTTCCTCACCACCGCAGATGCTCTGAGGTAACACCCAGGCGCCTGTGTCTTGTTTGCTCTTGAAGCGGAGGCCTGTGAAATCTGGGCCGGGTAGATAATAGTGCCACCAAATCTTGTTTATGTCAACACCAAAAAGCATTCTGACTTTTCTCCCATGCTGCCTTTTTGTCTGGATGGTACTCTCTGTTCCAGACAGAGATGGCCCAGACCACTTTAAAACATTTTGCCTCCCTCTCTAGTTCCTGTTCCATCAGCACCTCCACACTGAAGTGTGTGGGTGTGCTTGGGAGTAGAGGGATAGAAGTCTTTGTGTCTCCTGACTGGCTCAACTAACCTTATTTCTTTTGTCTTCTTGCCTTGCTCAAATCCATAAATCAACATTTATGATCTCTTGTCATTCTATAGACTGTTGGTAACATTTCTAAAGTGCCTCCCATTCTGACCTCTGCAGCAAAGTAACAGTGTTTTGTGAGATAATTTCTATCAAGTCTAGATATGTCTCTCCCTCCCCTCTTTCTGCCCCCAGCTTCTAAATCTGAGTCTTTTTAAAGATGTGTGTCTCCCACATCACCTCAAAGAGTGAGGCGGGAAGCAGACATCTTTATCAGTTCCTACATTTTTCCCTTTTTCTTTCTCTGACCCAGACACTGGGTCTCTGCTTTTCCACGCAATGAAAGATCTAGCCATGGTGGGAGCTGCCAGGCATTGGTAGTTACCTAGCAGACTCCATGAGGCTCATCTATCCATGAGTCTCTTCCTTTGGGCCAGCCCTCAACGCTTGGTATGGTTGTTGGGCTGGGTGGCCATTCTGAGGGTGGCGATCCTCTCTGCCTGTTGCAGGTGGGGTGTTATCGCCACTGGAGCTGTGCGATGTCAACGGCGATGGGCTCCCTGACATCATCATCGTCTTCACAGCCTTGATGAATGCCAGTGTCATGGGTAAGCACCACAGCTCCTTTCCATTCCTCTTTCTGCTTCTTGTACTTTTCAGTACAGACCTTTGTATATTCCTGTTATGCATAGGAAGAATTTCTGCAACTTGGAAAGCCACCACATTGTCCGTTTGTCAGATTTCCTTAAAATGGCTGCTGTCCTGTATCAGTGTGTTGCCCTGATCATAATTTCCATTTCAAGCTGTGTTCCCATTCCCCTCTGGTCAGAGCCATCCATTCTCCCATATCTATCCAGGGAAAGTCCATATTTTTGTCTTCTGTTTGAGCAGCTCTTGATCTGGTGGTGGGGATATATCCAGCAGAAAAACATCCCACTAAAAATAGCAACTAGGAATAAGGTTTATTTCCTTTGGTAGCTCTCAAAACTCCTCACAAAGAAGCTCAGTCTCTCTATGTCCATTTTGCAGGCAAGGAAGTGGAGACGTAGAGAAGGGTAGCAGATTGACAGAGGTCATGGATGAGATCCAGAGGCAGAGTGTGGACTCGTGTGTCTCTTTTCTGATCCATAGTCTAGTGTCCTGGCTGTTCCTAAGGTAGCTGGGGGTAGAAGCAGTGATGGCAGAGCCGACAGTTGGAGCACTCTGGTTCCGCTGAGCTACTCAGTTGCTTGCCAGCCAGATATCCTCTCCCGTAGCTGCTCTGATTGTCTGTCTTCCCTGGGGCCTAAGAAGGCTGGACAAATTTCTCTTAACGTGGCAGTCGTATTATTTTCTTTCTAGAGCAGCTGTAGGTTGGTGCTGCAGGAGACATCCTCCCCCTCCTGTCTTCTGTCTCCAGGGCACTCCATACCCTGCCAGGCTCCAGACAGAAGCTGTTAATTCACAAGCGATTGCCTGTTGGTGGGAATACCAGGGTGCCTGGCTTTGTAGCAGGCTGCTCCATTATCCCAGCCACTTTCACTCTCTGCTGCCTCCACAGATAATGAATGCAGCAGCAGCCTACTGATACCAGCACGGTCATGTAGGGGCTGCAGCCTCTGGAGGCGTGCTCTTGCTCAGGGCTTCTGAAGCCCTGGAGCTTGCTAGCTCCCCAGCCTGGTTTCACCTCGGATTCAGTCCCGGAGACATGTTGAGGAAGCAAAAACACATTGCACAGCCTGAAGAGAACTCTTGCGAGGAAAAAACAATGGCAATAAATTCAGTGCCTTGGCCTGCAAGAAGCAGAATAGTAAAAACTTAGAGGAAAGGGGAAATGTTGCTCCTCCATGGCCCAAGCAAGGCCATGAGTATTTCACAGCAAATCTAACAGAAAGAAACCCATGGGCAAAGAGAAAACTGTGTAGAGTAAGTTTTTTTTGTTTTTATTTTTTCTTTTGATGGAGATAACTGCTGACATAAAGGCTGCATTCAGTTTGTAAAGGTTGTCCTTCTCTGTATTTTGCTGTTGTATTTTGTTTATCTTCCATCACAGACAAACATACGGTTCTCAAAATGCTCCAGGAGTTGGAACTAGCTGTACCAAGCTGCATCATGAGCTATAGCTATGCTGGGAGACAAAAAGCAGGCATTGAAGCAGGTGTAAGCATGTTGTAGTCCTACACTGACAATACTGGACATCAACTCTCCTTTAGTGTGTGCTCAGAGCATTCATACAGTGCCTGGTAGAGATAAGCTTTGAGCAGGTACCTGATGGACTAAGCTGTGGCATCATTAGCATCTTAAGCTGCCCACGTGCACAAGACCTAGGAGCTGCATTGAGGAGTTAGGTGTTTTCATTTGCTACCTATCCAGTGATAAGAACCATCTCCTCAGCATGAGCCAGATGATTTCCACTGTGGTAATTAGGAAAAGATTCCAAGTTGCTCCAATTTCCAGCAGTCAATCTGCTTTTCAAAACACTGATAATAATTTGGAAAGCAAAAGAAAAAGTGCTCAAATTGTCAAATCACTTTCTGCCGCAGAAATATTGAATACCTAGACCCTTTGCAAGAGAAGGCTGTGGCCCTGTGAATCACATAAGGCTTCCCATCAGTGCTAGCTGTTGGTTTGAGGCAGGAAGGATCAGAAGGATCAGGAGACTAGTGTGATTTGACAGCAATTTGTTTGATACCAGGAAATCAGTATAACTGAGTGGACTGGCCCCAGGAGCATCTTGGTTCCTGTGTACCCACCTGACCACATCTCGTGGTTGAGCTCAGGTCCAGCCTCCAGGATTACCTGTCCTGTTGGCTCACACCCTGGCTCTTGTCAGGAGGTCGCTGCTAGGCTGCAGAGGCAGAGACTCAGCCTTGCCGAGTCTGGGATTTGATGTTTGCTTTAAGGCAGTGTTTGAGCTGCTTAGTTCCATAAGCTGGACCTGGAACTCAAGCACAAGGACCTAAGGCAATATGGACCTTACCTTTGATGCCAAGGGGTTTCGCTCTCTCTCCTGTCCCTTCCAGGTGTCTCTAGACCTTCAGTGACTGTGGTGGCTCTTTCTGGCATGAATGGCAGCACCCTGTGGTCCATCCACCTTCCTGAGGAGACTCTGAGTGTGCAGTGCAAAGGGCTGTCGCTGGGAGTTCCTACAGAGCCCGTCTGCCTTGTGACAGGAACATCTAAACTGCTCAGCCTTCTCAATGCCTCCACAGGTAAGGTCAGATACCAGCATCTTAGAAAGATGCTGCTCCTTTCTTTAAAGGACTAATAGGCAAGAATAATTCAGTGCTGGCACTTCGTGGTGTCCTGTAGTAACACACAGGAAAGGGTCTAAACACTGATGCGTTTTTAGTTACACAGGATAAGAGAGAATCCAAGCCATTGCTGGTCTGAGACCATTTTAATATCATCCTGTAGCATCTTCATGACCTAAAGGTTCTGTAACAGCTGTTTTCATCAATACTGAGCTGTAACTACATCCGCAGCCCCTATCTAACAACACTAAAAGCTGAATGCCATTCTTGAAGAAATTCTCTAAGGACATGTGCTTCAGCCAACTAAACCTTCCAGAGAAATTAGTCCCATAGAAGGATTGGTTAGATATGAATCAATATCACATTTTTAATCATGCTGATTCTGTGCATATCCATTCTCTGATTGCTCTTTAGCCTACCACATTACTGGGCCTGTTTAGTCTGGAGAAAAGAAGGCTGAGAGGAGATTTGATTAACATGGTCAAGTACCTGAGGGGTCATTTTAGGGAGGATGGGGCCAGGCTCTTCTCCGTGGTGGCCAGTGACAGGATGAGGGGCAATGAGTACAAGTTGAAACACAGAAAGTTCCATCTCCATGTGAGGAAGAACTTCTTCACTGTGAGGGTGGCAGAGCCCTGGAACAGGCTGCGCAGAGAGGTTGTGGAGTCTCCTTCTCTGGAGATCTTCCAAACCCGCCTGGATGCCACCATGTGCCACGTGCTCTGGGTGTCCCTGCTGGAGGAGGGGGATTGGACTAGATGATCTCTAGAGCTCCCTTCCAATCCTAAGCATTCTGTGATTATTTAACTGGCAGAAATAATAATGGGTGAGTACAGAAGAATGTTTTCAGAATCAGAACAGAAAATGGAAAGGCATAAGAAATATTGGGTTGAAGTGACACGTCCGGTCATTTGAGCACTACCACTTAATTTTCAAATCTTTTTAGGTACTAGATTACTCACATGGCTGTTTGTATGGTCAGGAAAACAGGCTGTCTCCTTTAGCAGTAGTAGCAATGTTAATAGTGTGCATAGGCATTTACAGGTCTGGGGTTTGGTTTCCTTTGTCATGAAAGGAAACCACGTAACAGAAAAAAAAGGAGAAGATTTTTAAATCCTGTTTGAAAAAACAGATGTCTTGGAAAAGGAAGTCCAAGAACTAAAAGAATCAATTTTCACTTTGCTTTCTTTGGGTGTTTAAGTTAATTTAACAAATTATAAATCAGTTTTTACTGAGTTTACATCAGGGTCCCTGCTGGACAGCTGAACTGTTTGACATCATGTCTGCTAACATGCATTTCCCCTGAGATGGAGTGAGCATGCCATGCTGGAGTGCCTATTTGCTTCTGGGAATTTAGCTGAGACACAGATTTGCACTTCGAGTATCAGAGCTGCCCATCTGTTTCCTTCCCTCATATCCACCAACAGGCTTTCCTGCTGGCTGAGGAAAACAACTGCTGTCCTGCAGAACAGCACTCATATAGGTTTTCCTCCCAAGAGTGATCCTCGAATGCTCTCTGCAACTTCAGGAAGTGTTGTAGGCTTAAGTCTGGCTTGAATGATACTAGAAGGGAACCATAGCGGTGCTGAGGCAAAACTCAAAGCCAGTCTGAAAAAAGACCATGGAAAAACTTTGTTTCCTAGCACGAATGAGTGCAGTTTGCCATGCTGTGTAGGTTTATCTTTCCTGTTCTTGGGGAACAAACTCTCTTTTTCCGTCCTTCAGGAAAGTTTTGTAGAACCCACTGGTGATGTCCACCAGTTCCCAAAATGCTGCAGATCTCTTTCTTCCTTTTCCTCCTGCAGGCAAGACCATCTGGACACTGAATTCCATCCATCTCTCAAATGGGATCCTGGCTGCACCAGCTGCCACTCTTCCGGATGTAGATGGAGATGGGGTTGGGGATATTGTTGTTCTGGCGCTCAAGGAGACACAGGTACAGCATCTCCCTGGGCAGGGCCTGAAAGGACCATGACTATCTAGAGGAAGAACAGGGAGCCTGATGTGCATCCCTGTAATAGGGATGCAAGAGCCCGTAGGCAGGTAATTTTTTTTCCCTTAGATTTACCTGAAAAGCACCTTTCTTCTTCCTGTGGGTCAGAGCAGTGGGATCGAGCAGTAGTGATACTATCTATCTACATTTCCACTCAGCTGGAAATGGAGAAAAGAGTGATTATTTATGCCTGACTGAGATTTGAGAATTATTTATTTTCCTTCACCAAATACTCAACTTGAAGTGAATGTTTAGCAATAGTGTAGGAAACCATGTAGAGATCCTTGAAGAAAGGAGCACTCAAATTATCTGTAGAAAAGAAGCACTTTGTGTGATTAATACTGATGTAAATTTTCTCTGTGCTCATCCCCTCCCCGCAATTCTGTCATTAGTGTTGTTAGAAGAGTTTAATTTTTGCTGTCTCTTCTATCTATGATGCTTCTGCAGCCAAGAGAAAAGCATAAATGTAGTAGTCCCAGGAAGCCAGACTGAGCAAAGAGGAAAACACCACTTGCCAGACCTTGCTGTGGAGGGAGAGAGCAGTGCTGCCTCATGCTGTGGGGCCAGAGAAACATCTAAGAGTTCAAATGCATGAAAGCACTGCCAGGAATCTCCTCCTCTTTCTCTCTCTCTTTGCAGCCTGATGTGTTTTTTATCTTGGTGTCGGGAAAGACTGGGACTGCTTTGGGTGGGCCTGTGAAGTACAGCATCAATGGAGAAGGGAAAGTGATCGGTCCCCAAGTTCACATCACTAGCCGGGGAGCCATCTACATCCTATTTGGTTTTGGTAAGATGCACCATGGCTCTCCAGTGCTTCTCTTTACTGAGGAAAGAAAAAAAGGAATTCTATCTAAACATCCCCGAACATCCCTGGGATGTCTCTACCATGCCTTCCACT
>NW_010587667.1:738337-801317 GCF_000705375.1 Tinamus guttatus | reverse complement strand
AAACAGTCTCACTGCTGTGCTGTGGGAGGATACAGCAGTACCAGTGTGAGCTAGCCAGAAATACTTTGGAGTTTCCCAAAGACAGCTTTGCCCATGGCACATCATGCCAGGGAAGTTCCACCTCTGGATTTTACTTTGTCCTTGGCTGTAACCTCAGTGGTCCCAAGGACTGTTTGTGCTATTGGAGCATTCACCCCTGAGAGCAAGACTTCATCTTTACTCTTCCTGACAGGTAACGTTCAAGCAGTTGCTCTGAGGGATATCTTTACCCAAGCCAGAAACCGGGACAGCTTCCCTGCAATGCTGCAGCAGGAGGAGCCAGAATGGGAAAAGCGCAGATCTGTCAACCTGTCAGAGCTCATTGACATTTACAGGTAGGAGAGGAACTCATCATCCTGCTTCTGCCAAGGGAGGAAAGGGAGAGTGGGCACCTCCTAGTACTCCTAGAGATGGCCCCTCCTACTTTAATATTGCCATTCTCGTTGCCTCTCCAGCTCCTTGTTCTTTTCTTATATCCCATATGCATACTTGGAAGAGAAAGGAGAAAAAAAAAAAAAAGCACGGTGTTCCCAGCTAATGGAGTCCGTTTTGGAAGTTTAGCTTGTATACAGCATTGTGGGCCTGGATTTCCCAGGCCCTTCTCCTTTACTGCCAAGTTATGAATGTCAGCTTGGGTAAGAGTAAAAAAAAGCAAACATGAACTCCCAAATTCCATGCTTTTTACAGTAACTCACATTTTCAGAAAAAAAAACAGGCCTGGATTTAACCGACTTAACTGAGTAACACACTTTAGGAAGCTCAGCTCTCTCACTGGGGAAAGATGTCTCCAAGAATGACTCGAATCTTAGGGAGGATGAATTGCCCTGTGGAAAGGCAGCTAGTGATGACATATGCAAATATAAGTACAGGTGTCTCCTCTTTCTTTTCCTTTTCCAGCAGTGGAGGTGTTGACTTCCTGCAGACGATGAAGGCACCTGACACAAATTGCAGTAATCTGCTTATCACCACCAAAAGTGCCCTGATCCTGCTGCGGGGACAGGACTTGAAGCCCCACTGGCTCCTGGAAATGCAGAACATTAGCAGGTTACACATCGGGGACTTCTTTCTTTCCTATTTCTTTCCATGTCTCTGTTTTCTGTCTTTCACTGTTAAACATGTGCTCGTTAGAAAGCAATCCAGAAGAATTCTCCCAAGACTGCAGAGAATTCTAAGAACTGGAGGTGTGCAGGTGTGTTGCTGTGTTAGCAATGAGGGCAAGGGGGAGAGCGAGTAAGGAACAAATAGCTGGAAACCTTCTAAATTGTGGGCTTGTGTGTTACCAAAAATAGGGGACTCTGTTCAGACACCCAATGTTAATGTCATGTCTACTGAAGCTCTGATTTCAAGAGACTGTTGGTAAATGATTCAGTCCATCTGCTGTCCATGGCTGCCAATTGCCAGGAGAGAAGCAGTTGCATTAACAACGTTAAGTGTTTAGAGCAGGTGTCCAAGTCTGGGCCACAAATCTTAATGTTCCTGGAAAGCTGAAAGTCAGCACTCTGATGGCAGTCAGCACATAGTCTATATGCTAGATGCAGGCCTTTACTGCATATTTATTGCCTGGTCCTGCCGTTAGTTTCTGATTTTGCACATGGAAATTAAGTAATTTGCTAGGTCTTATGGGCTGATATACCTTGCCCAGTATTTGGGAACAATAGAGGGAAATAATGTGCTGTCTACAATAGAGAAAACAGCTCTTAGCTCAGTGTTACCTAACTGGCAAAAACATCAAGAGGAAGAAGATACGGGATTGTTATTAGACAAAAGAAAACGTTGTCAGGTTACATCTGATACTTAAATAGATGTCTGCCCTATTAGAGTCCCCGCTTAAGGGGGTGAGGGACATGAATAGTGCTCTTAGGAATGAGTAGTAGCTAGCTGATTTTAGTATGAAGTCAAGGAGATGGACTAAAAATGTTTTTGGCCCAGAATCTACAGGCCTCTGGAGTGTCTGAGGTCACTCTTTATACTTTAGAGTGTAAGTGTGTGCTGACTGATCAAAGCCCGTACATACATTCTGTAAAAAGAGTTTTATGCATGAACTTTTTAAAGGGGGCCACTAATTAACTGGAAAATTTCTAGGGTTTCAAATCAAGAAGGGTTGAAAACTCTTTTTCCTGTTACATTCAAGGAATCACAGGTATTGGAAGGTACTTCTGGAGATCATCATGTACCATCCTCATGTTCAAGGCAGGGTCAACTAGGACGGTTTTCCCAGGACCATATCTAGTCCTAGATTTTTATTGTCTCCAAGGATAGAGACTCTACAGCCTCTCTGGGCAACCTGTATTCCAGGTTCCTGCGTGCCAGCCACGTTTTCTCTGATTCCATGACCTCCCAAGGGACAGAATACCACAATATACAGGAGGTGCCAGACAGGGGTTGAAAAGTAATTGAAAAAATCCTGTTCAAGGCCACTGCACTAAAGTCCTCTACTGTATATTTTTTCCTGAGTTAAGAGGGACAAAGCCTGGTAGACTTCTTTTAGGATTTTAGAAGTTCTGCTTAGTAACACACACTGGGGGACAAATTCAGCTCAGAATTGTCACCAGAGAGTCAGACGACAACATGGAGACTTGAGAGTGTCTTACAGAATTGGTCTCTGCAATTTCTCCAGAGGGACAAACATGCCAGAGGCATTTTCAAGTCACCAATGTGGCATTTCGGATGCGAAAGGGAAGTGAGCTAGGCTGCAGAATGTGGAGTGTGAGCTGGCATTGGAGATGGAGTTGAAGCCTTTTCTTCACAGGCCTGGCCCTATTCAGGCCACTTGTGAATCATGTCTGCACACATGCATGGGGGAAAGAGCTAGTCTGTAGTTTCTGGAAAGGCAGCTGATTCCCCCTGATTTCCAAGCAGGGTGGTTTTGTCATGCACACAGCAGACTTTAGTGCTCAACTTGTTTACACTAGGACATATGTTTGGTTTCCAGTCATACCCCAGAGAGTGGAATCAGACCAAGACCCCAGCACTTCCAAGGGAGTTCAAGCACTGGCACAGCTCCTTCCTATTCAAGAGACCCAAACCAAAGTCATCATCAGACAGAACTTACAGAGCCAGCTGAGAGCTTCCTTCTTCCCTGGGTAAACCTGTGCCAAACTATGTTGATCCAGCCAGGCAGAGGCCTGGGAACAGTCTCCAGTAAAAACAACCTGACTGTTGCAGGTGTGCTGCATTTCCAGATAGCTTTGACAAGATCCCTGAAAGATCATAAAGGAGAGTCAGTAGTCACAAAGCAAGGGCAAAGTTCAGAGACCATGAAATTGGGTAAGCAGTTGAAAATTGTGTTGTTAATGGATGTTTCGGAATGAGAGAGGATTAATGGCAGATTGTTACTGCGGGGATTACAGTCGGCCAGGAAGTGTTATTAGCTTTCTGGTTCATTTGAGAAAGTGCATAGGGGAGGTCAGCTGCAGTACACGTGCTTTTCTGCATTCAGCTTGTGGGATCTGCCACTGATTGTAACCACTCAGGAATCTATCCCTTGAGAAGGGATACCTTAAGAAGGGTGTTTAAATTAGTATCCATAATACAGAGCTATCCACTTCCTTTTACTAGTGATACACTTGCAAGCTATGGGAGCATATCATGATATTGCCTTGAAAGCATTGATACTGGTTGCTGAAAGGATCTATAACGCAAATAGCATTGTTTAATGCACTAAATAGTCAAGTCAATACCGTACTACAGCTTTGCTGTTCTGGAGTCATTCTGGGTTGGAAAAATTGCAAGAAAAACCATGGGAGATTTAAGTCATTGGGTTTAGATGATCAAAGAGAAGCCCGAGAGGTGAGCTCATAAGCATGTGTCCGTAATGGAAGCTACCAGGCATTTTAATCTTGCCATAGCAAGAACAACTGCCTTTGAGTGAAATCCGTCCATGTTCAAGAAAGGCAGCCATGTTTCTGTGGCTGAAGTTAGTCACTAGAACTGATTGTCAGGAGAAGTGATTAATTCATGTCATCTTTGTATTTCCACAGCAAGATTCATTCCTTCTGCATGATAGATCTAGTCACACTCAGCCTACTGACACTTGATTAATTGGTGAAATACACCAGTCTGTCATAAGCAAGAGACATGGTCTGATGATCTCAACTTGGCCTAAAGTTTCTGATTCTGTGAACTTTGAAGAAACATCTGTGCTTATTTAGAACCTTATGTCCAGCTGTGGTGAACTTGAGGAAGACAGAGATGAGATTCAGAAAGTCAAAGGCAAGCAAGTTGGTTAGAAAACAGTTATAAAGAGAGTATGTGACCCAGAAGGGGAAGAATAAGAGGGGACTTGATTAAAACTATTTATGGTTATAAAAAGGCTCGTACAACCACCAACAATAAGAAAACAAAGAATCAGAAGCTGACAACAGTACTGGGTGTATTAAGAGCCACATCACACACCTAAGGCAGCCCTGGAAATACAATTCCAGCAGGAGATAAAATTTGCTGATGAATTTTGAAGTGCTGGGTATTTTTTTTTTATGTCCATAGCAATGGACACAAGCAATGTCCAAGCAATGGACAATCTGTCCACAGATTCTTATGCTATGGAAAGAATAGCACAGAGCCATGTTACACAATAATAAAGAGATGTCTACCCAATGCAGCAAGGGATGCCTGCCCCACAGAGAACTCTCAAGAATGGCTAACAAGCACCATGGGCTGCTTGATCGTTTGTCACTTCTCTGACCACCAGCAAATGGCTCCTTCCAGTAACAACAGTTATTGGTGGATAAAAGATCTTACTTAGTATGGCAATTATTGACTTTGTAAGAGGCAGAATGGAAGGTGAGAGGAAGATTTCTCAATCTGAAATCCTTGCTTTTCTGCATGGGGCTGAGTGTTTCTCTGTCCAAATTTGCAGCCAGCCTGTCCCTGGTTACTTTGGTGCTGACCAAACCCTGGACTTCATGCTACAAGCACAGACTGGAGATGGGAAGAAAAAGGTAAAGCAAGAAGAGAAGATCTGTGTGGTATAGGAGTGAGGGAGGTTGGGTTGAATGGGCAGTCACTGCTGTATTCCTGTTTCTGTGGCTGATACCAGTCACCGTGTGTCCACAGGCAAGACAAGTGGCCAGACAGTGCCAGGGCAAGGGGGCTCTCTGTGCATCCACACTTAAACTCCTGTTAATGCTATGTCTCTTCCCTGCTTTGAGGTGGTGGTGGTAGATGGCAAATCAGGCTTTCCTGTTTGGAATCAAGAATTCCCATGGCAGAAGCAAGATCTCGATGCACTGACAGTGATGACTTTGGACAAGAAATCTGTCTTTCTTTTCTGGGCTGATGAAGGACAATCTGTGTTACAAACTTTGGTGAGCAAATTACCTCCTTCACTTCGAGGTTTCTCTGTGAGGCACATGCTATCTCTGTCTTTTAACATTCTGAACTTGAAACCTGCCTTACGAGAGACTGTCAGGCCTCTTGCTGTGACACTCTGACCTCTCTGAGTCTGCACATTTGGGTTTGTATCTGAGTTCTCCCCCAGAAAACTCTATTGCCAGAGAGTTTAATTCCATAAAATCAAAAATTTTACAGGAGTTTCAGGAGGGTTTTGTTTGTTTGTTTGTTGCTTTTTTATGGAACGCTGAAATTTTCCTTTTGTAAATTTGTTCTTAGCCCCAGGGTTCATTGTTCTCAGAACGCAGGCACACAAGTCACTGTGGAGACACTAACTCCAAGACTCTAGCTTGGCCCATCAAGCTGGCTTTCACAGAGCCAGATCGCAGCCTTGTCAGGAAGAGACTGGGAACAGTCTCTCTGTTTCAGAAAGAAAAGTTTGTGTGATTTGAGGTCTGTAAAACTGTTGATCTTTTGATTGGCTGATCCATGTTAGAGTGACACAATGTCAGGAAGCTATTTTATTCCTGTGGCAGACTGGAAATCTGTTTAATAGCCAATTCTAACTCCTGTTCCTTGTTCATTCCAACAGCAACCCGGTCCCAGAACCGAGCGCCCAGGGTTGCACCACCTCTATTTCCTCCATCCTGTCTTTCCTACTGTCCTATTGGACCTCACAAATGCAACAGACAAAGTCATTGCATCAGCAGGTGAGTATAAATGGAGGTGGGGTCTAGCTGTGCCTGCAAAGGTGTAGCACCTGAGGTCCACCAAGTGTAGGCCAGCAATAGGAAATCAGATTTTTCTTCCTCCTGAATTGTCCAATTCCAAGGCAAATGGAAGATTTGTCAAATTTCTTGCATGTGCTTAAACACAGAAAGGTGTGAGCTTGATCTCATGCAAGTTTGACACCACAGAATTTCCCTTATTTTCCGTGGCAGTATCTATGATTTAATGCAGCACATGAAGAATCACTTTTAAGCTCTTCTCATTCATCTCACACTTCTGCCTTTGTTGGTCATCCCTTTCTGCTCTCTAGGACAGAAGCTGTGTTGCTTCTTCCTGTCCCTTTTTGAAAGAAGGTCCAAAATATTTAAAGACATATATTTTTAGGAAAAGCTAGATCTGTCCTTAACACCTATACAAAATTGTGTAGTCCTGGCTGGACTTCTGCACTTCCTCTAAAGCATTTGAGCCAACATTTGATTTGGCAGGATGTGAGATAAAAGATCAGTTCATCTAGCACTGAGTCCAGCAGGCCAGGAGACAGGGATATGCTGCCAGACTGTGACACATCTAATCAAAATTGTATCAAAAACACAGTTCAGTCAAGAGCAAATAGAAGATCATTTATTAGAAAATGTGCTTTGAGGTCTGTACGGATCATTTTGCTGTGGTTGAGGTATACCGATTTGTCCATGGTTTGCCTTATATATATATATCTGCTATCTGAGAATCAAAAATGTCATCTAGAAGCAGAGCTACATTTCAGTTTATTTCAATTGAAAATAAATAAATCAATAAAAGCCTTAAAACCATTTTCCCTGATGAATGAAGGTACATGCAACTGGAGAATCAGACTGAATTCACCCTCAGTCTAGTGGGTGTTTTGACTGAGTATTGACTGAGATTTATTTTAGAAAAAAGAAAAAAAATCGCTCCTCACCAATATTCTCTCTCCCTTTTCTGATGGACCAGTTGGAATTAATGATCTCCAGAAGGATGCATTTTACATCACTGTGACAACAACTGCAACCTCTGAAAAACAGCCAGGATTTTTCTCAGTTAGCAAGCTAGGCCTGAAGTGGGCCATGATGACTCAAGGCCGAATGATGTGGTTAAAGGACAACACCACTCCCAAGATCAGCCGTGGGGAAGTGAGACGATTTCTTGCTCGGCTGAAATTTGTTGATTTTCCTCACAAGGTGAGATTGTCCAGGAGTCCCTGATGAAATCCAGATGTTTCAAGAGATCAAATCCCTTCCCTATAGACACAGTTAGGTGATTTTTATGGGGTGAGATACAAACAGACTATTTGCAAGATTATCACACCTTTGGGATAAACTGGATGATGGCAGCCTGGCTGTAATTTCGCAGTTGGACAAGGAGGGGACCTTAGAAAGAACCAGAGGTGATGATGACAGGGGACTGAGAGACTCATAGAGGGAGTGGAGAGGTGGGACATGGATTCCTTGTTTTGACCACAGGGCAAACAAGGGTCCCCTCTGTGGTGATTCGTAAGTGCTGTTGCTGACCTGTGAAGTACTTTTCTGTCAGGCTGTATGACAGTGGGTTTTGGCTTTGTTTTTGTGTTTCCCTTTCCTCCTCCAGCTCTAGCCTGATGATTCCTCAGGTTTCAGCTAGACATGTGGCCTGAAGGGTGGAATAGAGGAAGCTGCTCCGTGGGTCTCCCCGAAAACTGCTGTATAGAGGGAATGGGGGCTAAGAGCACTTCCACTTTCTTCAGCTCTCTGGGGAACGGTGATGAAGGCAGGTTTGTTCTAGACAGAGCTTTACCAGAAGAACCTTGCTCAGCGTCTCCCCCTGCCTATGCCCTTCTTGCATGCTTCCTTCCAGGTGACATGGAAATGTGAATTTAGAATTAGCTTATACACACACATATATGCATATATATACACACATGTATAAAGTACAGTGGGTGTATATATATGTATATCTATGTGTGTATGTAACAATTTATATGATATATGTATATTTTTTGTACGTTTAATTTATGAACAAGATTTAGGAAAGCCTTTTTATGTCTGAACAGTATTCCCTGGCAGTCAGACAAGCTCAAGTCCTGAAGTCGGCCATGATAGCTCAAGGCAGATGGTGTGGCTAAAGGATACCAGTTAATATTTATATTATTTGAGGGAAGCCTCTGCCTGGCTCCTGTAGGGCTAATCTTGTCCACAGCCATTTTCTGAGCTCATCCCTCTTTTCCATTTTGTTCCCCAATTCACAAACTGTCTTTCTGGCTGAATTATCTATCTGGATCGAGAAGGTCCCACACCATTTCCCAGACTTTGCACTTGTGTATTTCTCTTCCCCATCCCAAGTTCAAGACAGGTTCATGTGGGTGGTATAGAAGCGAAAGATTCACATCTCATTTCTACCTCTTCTTCTTCCATTCCTAAGTATTTTATGAGCCCCAAGTGTCACTGTAACATCACACTGCCTCTCTCCCATTGCAGCCCTGTGGGCTGAGTCCCCCTTTGCAATGCACTTCAGCCCTTTCATGGTAGCTTCCCAGCGGATCCCAGCCACTGAGAAGATGATCACACCAGATATGGGCACAGAAAGGCTCCTTCTCACACCACTGCTTCAGGGTATGTCGGCTCAAACAAAGAGGTGGAACTGGAAAACTTTCCTGTGCACTTTGACCCCACAGTTTTACCAGCCTGAAGGATTCCCTGCTGTAACAGTGGGAACTAACACCGCACAGCCCAGCCGTGGAATAGAAACATGCACTACAGGGGGCTAAACTTTTATCGTTCCTCCACCAGCCTGGCTCACAGTGCAGTTCCAGCAGGAACTGACTACGGCCAGGACACATTTGCTCTTGATAGGTTTAGTGCTTTGACCTGTGTGCCCTCCCTTCTGTGTGCACCTACATTAAGTTTCTTGCAGTAGACATGGCCGCGCATAAACCAGCCACTCTGGTGTCCCAGTAGCTCCCCGTACCACAGGGTGGTAACACTAGGAAGTGCTGTCATAGTATGTCTTTCTAGGCCTGACCTTTGACATTAGGTAGAGCCAGACCAAGGTGAGCAAACTGCCCTCCTGTCCTCCTGTG
Organism: Tinamus guttatus; assembly: GCF_000705375.1. Next base: position 792,148 of record NW_010587667.1, on the reverse strand, counting down.
CACTTCCCGACTTTGCTTTTGCACCTTTCCTTGCAGCATCACACTCGCTTCCCCCTCCCTGCCTCTCTGTATGATGCTTCCAGGATGCCTCTTACGATTAGCTGCAAGCCCCGAGGCTGGCCCTTGGGCCCTCCTAAAGCCAGAGCCTGTTAACAGTTTGTATATGTTTAATGGTATTTTTATGTAAATAGCTATGTATATATTAGCACAACTGTAGCAGCAGCTCTCAGCCCACGATTTTCTTCCAGACAGGGGGTAGTGTTTATAATACATGGTCAATTAATATAGCTGTACAATGCAGACTGAAAGCATGAGGACCAGTAGCATAGGAGGAGTAGGCAGGGGTGCCTCTTCACTCCTGTCTTAGCCACCACCTTGCTGGGAAAGGTGAGATATCCATTACCTGAAGTTGTTATTCTCCTGTGTTATTTCTTTTTCCTAGAGAGAACTGATAATCAAGTGCAGTGACTTTAGCTCACCCATAATGTGAATTCTGCCCCCACATCCCCACTGTGAATTAAGAGTCTGTCTGTATATTGTTGGGGAAACTTACTTGAACTGTGAACTGCCGTGGAGCAAATAAATGCTGTGTACAGTGTCGGTGTGTCATTTGAACCCCTGTTTCACCTTTGAAAGGCTCTCGGTTTGCTGAGATTTTTTACAGTGGGTGAAATGGGTGGGGTGAAAAGAAGCAAAAACCTAGCCAAAGATTCTTAAAGGTTGTGAGGAACCACAGTAGAAGAAGACAGGTAGGAAGGTTCCTACAAAATGGGGGGAGAGGGTAGAGAGGAGGGAGAGGACACAAGAAGGGAACATGTGGGAGTTATTTTAAATAGGAGAGAGGAGGAGACAGATGTGTGAAAGCAACCTCTCATCCCTACTCCAGCAGTCCTTTTAAGCTGTGGGGGGAACAGAATGGTGGGTCTGGAAATGAATAAAACAGGGTGCTGTCATAGGAATACAGCAAATCGATGTGGGCATCCACACCCTAAATTTCAGAGCAGATCTGAGGGGACTGTTGGGACACCATCCCAAGAGACCCAGCACTGCAACTTGCCAGCCGGAGTGCACTGAATATACCTGTTCCTGCATTGCAGTACTGTTAGGATTGAGACATCTCCCTCAGCTCCTGTCTGCCAGTGTTTGGAGACAGTGGGTACCAACAAAAAGCCCCATCCAATTCTGAGCTCCCTACCTCCCACTTTCATCCTTCACAGCTGAGGAGACCCTCAAACCATGAGCAGGATGGACCCCCCCAGTACTATTGGTACTGCTGCTGCCTGAGACCAGTGCCCACCTTCTCTCCCCTAGAAACACCAGAGGAGAAAAGGGCTCCTCAAGAAAGTGCTGGTGTTCAGTTTAGAGCTCTGCTACCATTGTGCCTCCCAAACCCAACTGCTCTCCCCCTGCACACTTCCCTAAAATTGATCCTCCCCATCTGTCTGTCCCAAGGCCTCGTCCAGCTCCAGCTCTGGTTCCTGCTGTAGCACTTTTTGCTGCAGCTCAGAGTAGAATTCGACTCCCTCGGAGACTGAATGGAGAGGCTTGTCTCGTTGCTGGTAGTAGCTGCCTATCTGCTGCTGTATGTAGCACTGGTGGTACAGGGTCTGATCCTTGAAACTCTCACTGTAGCCCTTGATGTGGATCCGCTTGAACTCCAGCACTGTCTTGGTATAGGTATTGAGGATAGTGACAGCAGAGGCCATGCAGCAGGTGAAGGAGACCCAGGCCATGCTACAGGAGAGACACAAGAAAAGCACGACATGAACACCCAGATAGGGTTAAGAATCAAACCACATGCACTGTAACATGCCCTGAGGTGAAACCACATGCACTGTAACATGCCCTGAGGTGCCAGGCAGGATCTACTGACCTGGGGATGGACATGAGCTAGAAAGACCAGAGGTCTGTGACTCACACAGTTACAGCTCCCAGGCATTGTCCCACCACCAGCTCCTCCTTAGAGCGATGGGATAAGTACTGGTCATCCTCATCACAGGAAAGGCAGAGAATAGGGAAAAGAAAAACGGCAGTTGGAAAGTCAGGCACTGCTCAGAGTAGGACAACACAGCTTGGAAGCAGTTTTGTAATGCAGGGCTGCTTGGCATCTTCCTGGACATGAGGCATGTCTACTTAAGCATAACCAAATGGCCATCCCTGATGCCTGATATCCACAGTGAGACATCACATGGGAGTGTTTAAGCCGTAAGGATCAATATGGTCATGACCAGTATAGCACTGCAAACTTAGCCTGTATCTTCTATGGGCACATGCAAGCTTCATCCAACTGTTTTTCAAGTCAGTTATGAATTAGCAGATGCAGGTTGGCTTCTCTTGCCTTTAGAGAAGGAAATCCTGAGTAGTCTGCCTTTTGCAGCTGTCCTCCCTGCTACAGTGTGCACGTCTTGAAGCCTGTGTCTGGTCTTGATGCTTCAAAAATAGCCCCTTTGGACTCTGCTCAGTGATGATGCCAAACCAACATGCAATTTTAGCTTAACTGCAGAAAAGCAAGGCATGTTTGAGAGTTTTATCACTGGTTTCTGCACAGAGTGAAGAGCAGAAACTGAACAGGGCTAACCAGCATAGGGGCAAACCAGGTTAGTCAGCAGGGTAGATAACACCTGATTAGATGCTTTATTTTACCAGTCCTTGACAGCTACTCATTTAAGTACTTAACTCAGCAGCTATTCATTAAAGCAGGGAATGAAGCAAACACAGAAGATCTAGCACAAAGAAAACCAGAGTACATCTGTCTTCAGAAGCAAAGAAAGTCTAGAAGGGAAAAAGAGGGCTTTGGGAGGGTGTAGTGTGTTTGAAGCCCAAAAGCCTGGAGTGATGAAGAGGATTTCAGAGCACACATACTAGAAAGCCCAGCCGTAGTCCCATGAGTGTGGTCTCCAGTCCTCTGGTCCAAGATTGACTGTTGCTTGGAAAACTTGAGTGTACATCATGTGTGCCACCATCCCAAGAAGACCTGACACAAGACAAGAAAGCAAGGAAGAGTCATGGCAGGGGACAGAGTCACACACTTCTGCCTTGCATGAGGAGAAGTCTCACCCATTGCTGCAGCTGGGACAGCACCTCTCCAAGATCCTTCCTGAACCATCGTGTCTCCTTCCAGCCCCTGCTCATGCTCTTTTTAGCCATATACTCTTTACTGCCAATTTTCCCCTGATTCCCAATAAACAGGCAGGTGAATTTGAGAGTGTTTCAGTGTTTCTTCCTGTCTGTATGGCCCCATATTCTTGGCACCATACAGAGACATCGTTGGGATGTGCAGCGATGCACTCACCTGACAGCACTGAGGAGACAGCAGCAAAGGCATTGAGCTTCATCCCGCAAACAGGATTACCAGTTTGTAGCATTTCTACCACCAGGAGGATGAAGCTGATGAGCAGCAGGCTGATGTACAGCATCTCCGACCCCAGCGACAGCCACAGGATTCCTGCCAGCAACCAGAGACCCCTCAAGTCAGCACACAGACTGCCCTGCCTCAGGGACAGTAACCCCCCTCTTCCCAGCCCAGTCCTGGAAGGATGTCCACTGTAAGGAAGGGAAAGAAGGAAAACAAGCAACACCCAGCAGCAATCCCCCAGCCTGTGAGCAAAGGCTCAGAGGATGCTGAAGGGGACAGCCTGTCACACAAGATGGCCTGGCTGGTCTGTCAAAACAAAAGCTGAAAGGGACTAAAAGAGCTATCTGTAAATAGACCAGAATTATTCATAAACGGCAAGGAAGAAGCCTTGGGACAAAAGGCAGAGGAAAAAAGCTATTGTGTTTGAACAAAAAAACAAGCGGTCACAAGTTGTCCATGAACACATTAGAAGGTTCTTAATCATTCCTGTAATGACATTCAGACCAGGTTTCTAATCACAAGAGTGGAAGCAAATGACTTTCAAATGTGAACTAGTTAAGAAAAGAACTCAGACTAGTTAAGAAAAGAACTGCATGTTACAGGGTGGAACTGGGCCTCTGGAGTTCAGGAGGCCCCTTGCAGGCATATATTTCTCATTGAAACCTCAATTAAATTGAAACTATATTCCTCAGTGTGGATACCCATCCACAATAGCAATAGCATTCATCATTCTCCCTATGTCTTGAACCAAGCAGAGGCACCTTCATTATAAGTGGTACTTAAGTGACATCACAGTTCTCAGCTGAGCTCTGTAGTACGGCTCGTATGAAAATGACAAAAGGCCCTCTGTAATTCTGTGCTGTGAAAGAACACAAAATTCACTGAGGAAGAATATTAATCTGATAAATAAAGCAGCACTGTGAACACTACAGGTACCAACAGCATGATCCTAGAGGAGACAGTCAACTGGGGAATGGAGTATGAAGAAAATCCTCAATAACAAGGCACTGACTTGACTCCTAGATGCCATTATTGCCATACAGCTACCCAACTCTTTAGCAGGAATTAAGGAGATAGATGCATTCCCCCTTACAGAAGCTGGTTTGCTTGCTGCAGCAACATCATGGAGACATTACACTAGAGGCCAGGCTGCCATAAGTGTATGTGCAGAGGCCTCTCCATTGCTTATTCTGTGAGTCCATGCTCACCACGTAGGATAGCCTCACTGTCGCTCACCACGTGGGCTGGTCTTGCTGTCTTTGTGATGCAGAGCTGCTCTGCACACCCCAGCTCAGCCAGGCCACCTTCATAGCCCACAAAGGCAGCTGTCACACGACCTTCCCCAGCACTGGCCAACTCCACCCTGGCAGCTGGTGGTGCAGGCCCAGGCCACGTTAAGATGTCACAGGTGACAGGGGCAAAAGCAGGTGGCAGGGCTGTTAAGCTCACAGCATCAGTGTCAAGTGATCTTTTGATTAATTTGTAGGAACTCAATGTTTTACAAAATATGGCCTTTCTGTCAAATTTTTGTTGAAAACAGACATGCTGCAGTAGGAGGAATGGGGAGGGAGGGAGGCAAATAGAAAGATTTATAAAGACACATAGACCAGTTGCATGAATCTCTTAGGAAAATAGGCTTTAAGGAAGTTAATGGAAGCATTAAGGACAGAGGCCTGGGCAGGGAGTGGAGATCAAGATGGCAAGAAAAGGATTTACTACCCTTTGTGAGCAAAACCCTTCATGATACTTGCAAAAGTGGTTCACTTCGCTACTACATGTCTTCAAAATGATCTGGTAACATTATTTGATTTGTATAAATATTTATTACAGAAAGGATCAGCAGGAGAGGTTATTCTGCTCTGCTGCTCCATCCAGAGTTACACAAGCAATCTGCATGGTGATTCTACGTTATTTACATTGGCCCCCTCACGCGCGAAAGCAAATGGCTTTAGAAAAGCAGATTTTTTTTTTTCTGAAATGAAGGAAACAAGACTGAGAAAGATTTGCAAAGAAAACTACCTCCTCAAGAGGATCATGTCCCTGCTAGCTATAGTGACTCCCAGGTTTGTATTCAAGCTCTTTCTCTAGTGACTTAAACACTGATATAGGTTCTGTCCCCCAGCCCTTCCTTTCATGTATAAATGTCTTCTCAGCTGACGAGCTTTCAGTCTCCAGCTAGGAAACACCTAGCGAGCTGACACCAGTTTTAATAATTTCAAAAGAAAAGATTAAAAGTACTCTCCATTACATGTGCACACATACATATAAGTATATTGATACTTATAGATGTGATCAGAGCACTCACTGGGAGAGGAAAACCTCCAAGCAGAGAAGAGGACTAGCCATGGCAAACAATCCAAGCCTCAGCTCACAGAAATGGTAGTGCAGCTGTGTTCAAAAGAGAGGGCTGTTTTCTAGCACCATGTTTTCTGGATGACTATTCAGAGACTCTCCAGCCTAAAGGAAGCTTTGTGTGTAAGGTTTAACTTTCAGATGTCCTGATCACTCACTGCAAGATATGATTCAGTACCCAGAAGCAATGTGTTAAACCCCAAAACTGAAGCACTGAGTCAACACCCAGCATGTGTGGGAAGAACTGCCTTTGGGTGTTTTCTGTCCCCTTCCCACTGACTACAGCGAGGTGACAAGCTTACACTGAGCACCTATTAAATGAGACAAATCCCACTTCATAGGAAGGGACCTGAGGTTTCTAGAAGGGATCTCATGGATGGCAGGGGTTTAGACAAACATCTGCAGGAATTCTTTGCTCTTTTAGCATCTATGGGGCATGTATCAGACAAGGATTCCACCTCTGACTCTTTAGGGACCCACTTTGCTGCCCCCACATGCCAGGCAAAACGTTGCAGGTCCCCTGTTCCAAGGAGGTGAACCAGGCAGCTAAACTGAGATAAAGAAACTTGCTCTTACCTCTCTCTGCTGGTGGGGAAAGCTCAATAAAGCTACGGCATTTCTCCTCTGAAACACAAACAGATGGGTATTAGTTTGTAAAACAGGACAAGGAACAGAAGAAAATCGCTTTCTCCCTCTCTTCACTGTGTTTCTTTAGACAAATGAGTATAGCCATCAGATCTTCTCACCTCTGCTCTCTTTCACCTTTCCGGACCTTTACTAGGGCCCAGCAAGCAAAGGCAATGACTTTCTGGTAAACTACAGGCAGCCTTTCCATAAAAACTTCAACACTTTGTAACTGCTAACATTTAAATCCACTGCTATTCACACATTGCTACAGAAGTCTGATGACTGCTGCTCAGGCCTGTTACAGATGCAGCTCGCAACACACTAATGACTCTCTACTTCTGCTGAGGACATGAGTTCTCATTCACTCCCCTCCCAGTCAGAACAGTTCTCAGCACTGCTTTCCAAAGAAAGCAAAGGACCTCTTCCAAATGAAATACTCCATGAAATACTGCAAGTCCCTCTCTGTGACAGAAAACCACACAGAAAGAAGACAAACATAGCTCAAATTTATCTTTTCTTTTTATGGTGGCCAGATTATGATGCAAATTATTATCTCAGATGAGTATCCATTATTAAGTACAAGTCTTTCAGAGCATTATTGCTCTTGAGGGTTCTCTTTACTGTAGATTATTACTTCAGGGTTCTCTATTTGGCAGATTATTTTCTCCCAGAAGAATCAGTCTTTAGGTTGTCTTATAAGAATCTCATTTTGTTAATTTCTATCCCTGATTCTAATCTCTCCCAATCCCCTCTATTACTTCTGTCATTCAAGACACATAGGATTCTACTGAGCCTAGTGCCATCTGCAATCTTCATTAACTTGTTGCTTGCTATGCCACCTATAACTTTAATGAGGTTACTCTGTAATAGCTCATCTGAAGCTGATCCTGAGATCAATCTGAATTAACTCCTCTCTCCATATCAGACTTCCAGGCTTTTTTTGCTGATCACAGGGTTTGGGTATTTTTTGTTGTAGTCGGTGGTGGTAGTTGTTTTTTATTATTATTATTTGTTTGTTTTTTTGGTTGTTTGTTTTTTTGCCTCGGCACTTGTTTCAGAGACGAACAGCACTGGCCGGATTCAACTCAACTTGTGCCGAACAGGGATAAGACTGAGTCTGAGTGTGCATTCCACCCCATGCTGTACTGCAGTCCAGATGTAACAGAGCTCCTTGAACTCCCTTCAGGCATCATGGTTATTCCAGGGCTTTCTGGTGGCCAGACAAACAACTCTTTTAGATAACGTTATTGAATGATGTAGTCCCATTCCCACCAGTTCCATGGAAACACACCCTAGCCCAAACCAGTTTCAAATAAACACATGTCCTTCTGCAGTATATCTGGAAATACTCCCAAATAACCCGCCCTCTCATTAGGACAAGTGCTACAAGCACATTCTCTCCTGCTTCCACCCCTCTACTGTCTGGATGTATCCACCAGCTCTTTATTTTGAAACTTCCAGCAGATAAGAAAATAAAAAATGTTATATTAAAATGGTCCTCCCTCTCTCCCTTTCCTTCCTTCCTTCCTTCCTTCCTTCCTTCCTTCCTTCCTTCCTTCCTTCCTTCCTTCCTTCCTTCCTTCCTTCCTTCCTTCCCTCCGTCCTTCCTTCCTTCCTTCCTTCCTGCCTTTCTTCCTTTCTTCCTCCCTCCCTCCCTTCCTCCCTCCCTTCCTTCCTTTCTCCCCTTTCTCTCTCTCTCTTGAAAAGCCCAACTCCTGCTCAATTCCCACAGCTCCTTAGTTTAGTTTGGATTTACAAACAGCATTAGCTATTGCAGCTCTCACAGCGACAGCTCTGAGTTGGCAGCCTGAATAAAGCACCCCATTTGATTTCTCAGGAGGCATGAACAGATGTGCCCTATAGAGTGAGCTGGATGGATGGATGGAGGTATGGGGAAAGGCAAAGGAGATTCACTCCAGGTCATATCAGGATGAGCAGAACTACCACAAAATTACTGTCACCACCATCCTCCGTACACCACAGCTCCCATTCCAGGCAATATGTGCCTATTCCAGGCACCAGGAACAACCATTCTCTCTTGCCATATCTGTAATGAGCCTTCCCAATAAAGGAAAGAATAAAATGATCACGGCGGCATGCATGGCAGATGCCATCTAGGAATATAAAGAAGGCTTTTCTCCTAAGTCTTGTCAGCCTCCTGCTTTTCATTTCCAAATTCTTGTGAAGCAAAAACATGAAAAGCAGTGGCTGTTTGGGCAAAATACTACCTGGTCCTTCCATGCTTTCTTCACAGGAAAGCCACATGCCCGTGTGGAAGTATCTGAAGGCAAAGCGGTCATCCCCCGTCTCCCAGCTGTAGTGCACCACGTCCTGGGATGAAGAATTGCTAGCACCGGTGTCAGGTGGCATGGGGACACCGATACACTTGGTGTCTTTATTCTTCCCACACAAAGGCTTGGGCACCTTCTGGGTCCCGGTACACCAGTAGCTGCCAAGTAAGGCAGTAGTGGAAAGGCTGAGAGCCAGCAGGTTCAGGATGACTGCCAGGAAAGCACGACGCCAGAGCAATCCCTTCAGCAGCTCCATCTACAACAAACAAACAGGAGACACTTTCACACCAGCCATTTCTCTTGTCTTATGTTATGAATCCCAGTGTTTCCCAGTGGGCACCTGATGAGAGAGGATATGTGAAGGAGAAATGTTCTCCTCTTTCATAACACTCTAGCATCTTATCCTGTAAGGAAAATCCATTCCTGAAAGCCAGGACTATGGAATAGTAACTCAGATTCGACCACTTCAAAATACATTGAACATTTGTACTGAAGAAAGGGCTGAGTAGTTACCCCTCAGACCTATCAGGCTGAGAGTGCTGATGTATGTGAGCACATGAGCAGAATTAGAGTCACAACCATATTCACTCTGTTTCAGAGACGGCACGGAAAAGCTGTTAATCGACCTCTCCAAAACACCACACATTGTCATTAGATGGGGCACAAACACTTTGCCGAACTATATGAGATTTCTTATTATCAGGTGTCCCAAAAGAGTTTTCCAGCACAGCTGCAGAGGCTGGTAGCATATTGATTTCCTAGTGGAAAAAGCAACTCAGCAATCATCCCAGGACTTTGGAAGGTCCCACATCAAACTATTGACCTGGTCAAGAGGGACACCCACCTATCCAGATCTGTCAGCCTGAGTTCAAACCACAAAGCAGCATCTCTCATCTGAGCAATTCTGCTCTGCACATTAGATATTTGGCAGTGTGGTTGGATGACACTATCTGTGCTCTCACACAAAGCATCAAGGGGATTTTTTAAGTGCGAACATTCTCACAAAGGCTCTTCCTAATTTCACCTCATCTAAAAAAGTAATTCTAAAAGCAAATTGTATACTAAGTTCTCATGGCCTTTTTCACTCAACGAGAAGGTTAAAATTTTAAGGTTCCTGCAAAACCTTGCACTGACTTCTGAGAACCCTCTTATCACTCCATAGATTGATTAGATGTCATCTTCCCACACATCAACTTTCATATAATCAACGCAAGCCTCTTCCCACATGGCACTCGCTATGTTTGGCATAACTTCATCCAGATACGCCCGCTCTTTCCTATTTATGACTCTCAAAATCTACTTGGCCATGAATAGATTCAGTTTGCACATACATTGCATTGCATGCTGTTGGTCCCTCCACGTAACTCCTGTTGACTCACCCGATGTTGAAAGTGTGAGAAAGGCCCAGCATAGTGTGGACACTGCTATAAATAAATGATATTAGACTGAACATGGCATTGTTTGAAACAAGCTATCAGGATACAGAAAAAAAAAATGATGTGGTTGTGAAGCATTTGCTCTGTTAAGCAGCAAGCTCAGAAATATGATCAACAAAGATAGTGCAGAAGCTCCTCTTGGGGGATAGGATTTGATTAACATCGCACAACAGTAACCAAAAAAAAAAAAAGTGCCTGATCCAGAAGAATCTGAGCAGAGGCAAGAAAACAGCCAGCTCCTGAAGATGCCCTAAATTCTCTAGTGGCTTCTGGCTTCTGTTGTCTCTTCTTCAGAGCACTTCTTTTTCTCAGCATTGCTTCCATAGCAAGGCACTGGAGATGATACAGTCTTAATGCTACCATAGCTAATGAGTTCCACAATTTGAAGGCAGGATAATACCACCATCTTCACAAAGTAGATATTTCTTAGGAACACACTATTACCTAAAGGATCCTGGCAAAGCTTGGTGGCAAATCCTTCATTAAAACTTTTTCAAGGGTAAAATCAGGCTTACAAATAAAAAGGACATTATATATAAAGTTGCTTTTCTGCAAAAAGTTGATTTTGTCTCAAAATAGAAACCCCCTGCACACATTTTTTTTTCTTCTTTTTCATCAATTCTGGATTATAAGATTTTCTGCCAAAGGTTTTGGGTTACTCATATTTTTATTTTAAAAAATGCTTCCATTCATACTATTGTCATAATTCATTTCTGTGATTTAAATTTTCAGTAATGGAAAAAAATATTCTCTCTAGTTGATTTACTAGTTCGAAATGTGCATCATTTCAGAAAAAAACAATTAGGAAGAAGGCAAAAAAAAGGAAATAAAAGAAAGAGAAGAAGGAATTGAAACAAATATAAAGAGGAAATGGGGAATGAAAAGTAAATCTGAACTATGACCTTCTAAGAACAATTTCAGAAAAGTTTGCCTGCATAAAAGCAAGGTACATATTGACAATAATTAAACTCCTGGTGTTAAGATAGAAAGTCCCCTTCCCCCCCACCAAAAAAAAAAAATTACCTTGCCAGCAGATCCTTGAAGTCTTGTTAATTTAGAGGAGTAATGCAGAAACTGGATTCAGACTTTGCCTTCTCTGTATTTCATTCATCTCTCCCAAGAAACCAAACTGCTTCAAAACTCCTTTCTTGTCTCCTCCCTTCCTCCCTTGCCCACCCCCTACCCAATTATTATTAAATGTTATCCTGCTAGCAGCTGTTTTGTGGAAAATGGTCATTTTATAATCCACAATGCAATCACAGCACAGCTGTTCTGGGAGATTATATAGGAAGAGATTGGTGCTGTGGACTGGAATTAAGAGTAAAAGAGTGACCTGTATTCACAGAGTAAAAAGTTTCAATACAGCACAAAAAGATGCCAGCCACGGCTCCACGCAATGGCTGTTTGGAAGTTTGCATGGAATGAGCTAGTGGCTCTCTGACCAATACTTGAGGAGACAAGTGACCTTAGCTCAGAAGATACCAATGCACTTGGCATCAGTTAAGCTCCAGTCCTATGATATCTTCTTGGACAGACTTTCCCCATGGAAAGGGGAGAGGAAAAATAGGGAGGGGGAAGTTTATGCAACTGAATCTGCTCTGAGAATTGAGGATTTGAGATTTTAAAGACATGTCAGCCCAACTCTTCCCATTAGCATTAGAGATATCAATGAAAAAAAAAAAGGAAACCCTTAGTGGAATCACTGCCAAGTGAGGGAGTGTCTGTGAAACAGTAATGAGTCAAAGAAGACCAATATTCAAGGGATGAGAGCAAAGGGTCGACTTTTTAGTGTTCCTTGTAATGGTAGCTTTTACCAAGGCATGAAGTTCACCAGGAATCCCAGCTCCAGCAGGATCACATTAGATGAATTTGGGAAGCTAGTAAGGAGAGACAGAAAAAATCACACTCACGCCAAGTTCCCTTATTCTAAAGGCTTAAAGATCCCGCAATACTTATATCTTGTTTGGCACCAAAATAGGGTAATAAGGACAGTATTAGCTCTTCCGAGAACGAATTTAGCAGATAGTCGCTAGAGCCATTAAATCAAACTGCAAGGCTGAGAAGCAGCCCGAAGGTACATGTGCCATCTTGCCCACCAAGTTCCCCTTAGCTTTGTTCAGTGCCAAGTGAGGGAGGCTCCTACCACTGGCTGGAGGAATAACTGGCATTTATACTAGCTGTTCTGCAAGACAGAAGGCAATAGCAGTCTGTATGCGCTCATCTCCTGGATCTGACACGAAAGCAGAGAGAGTCACGTATACAGAGAGCTCTAGTGACAGCACAACCTGCACCAGGCTCACAGAGCTGACAGGTTTGCAGGCCTGCACACGGGCAGTGCTATCATAGACTCCTGACCCCTTTTGCCCTCATGCAGAACAGTTGATAGCTGTGCAGTTACTTTAATCCTAGTCACTACATAAGCTCCTCTAATGTAGACAGATAATCATTTGTAAAACAGGCTAACTGGAAGCACTAGTGAATGGGTCTGTGCTGTATAAACTGATTGTCTGCAAGCTTTTTGATCAAAAAAAGACCCTGTTTGACAGATAGGTACTTTACAGATGACATTGTTTAAAAGGGAGAATTGCAATTTTTTTCATTGGTCAGCATTTCCATACCTGAGCACCTTAAGTTTGGCTTCTAAAATTTTAATAAAAACATCCTGTGTTTCAGGCTCAAGAATGGATAAAGTCTATTTCACCTCTGATAATCCTTGATGCAAGGCTATACTTTAACATTTTGTATTTTAAGCATGTTGAGAGATTCACTAAGATCCAGAGTGCTATGTAGGTTTCTAAAGCTAGGACCATATGAATGTATACTGGTGAAATGAGACACCCGTTTTAGATATCTAGAAATAGGAATTCACATTTAAAAATAATTTCATCAGAAATGTGTGTTTCAAAAGTATATATCAGATTCAGTATTCTGAACAATGGCATATATTTATCCTTCCAGAAGATGGCAATCTTTCTCTAATCTTCTCTTTAGGAGTCTCTGCTGCTCATGTGTATACTGGGAGGAAGCAACACCCAAGTTTAGGTTTCTATTCCTTCCCATATTTTTTTTTGCTCAGTCTTCCTCTTTTTTTCTTAATATTACTACAAAAAATCTCTTTCCTTCACCTGCGATAGTCCTTCTCTTGGAGTTATTTGAGCCCCAGAGACTTTTGAAATGATTGAGGAAGGAAAAAAGAGGAATGAGTGGAGAAACTTAGTAGGTCATTTGTTCCATCTTCTGCCCTGTACAGAACTGATCTTTCTAATATATTTTCCAGTATTTTGTCAAGAACTATATTAACTTTCTCAAGCCACAGCATTCCATCCACAGGATATTGTGCACAGTTCATAGCACATCAATGCCTGAGCACATCTCCTGACATTCAACATAAAACTTCCCTTAGCAATCCCCTTTTATCCTATTTCTTTTAAAATCTTCATTCTAAGCTAGCCTTAATCTGAACCAATTTGGATGAAAAACAAAGCTCTATCTATCTTTCACCCCAGTGCTCTTTTCAATTTTTTTCCTCTCTGCATCTGGCATTTTCCACCATAGCTCAGCTTCACTGGAGGTTTTAGATGCCTCTCTGTCTTTGAACTCTACATCAGCAGGTCCCTGGTGACTAGTTTAAAGATCACCCATTGAAGTAAAAGCCCATAGCATGTTGATTTCCCCCGCAATCAGCCAAGTGCTTGGCTTATATAAACAAAACACGGAAATGAAATGTAAAACAATCTTAGCACAACACCTCTAGGAAGATTGCTGACCCTACAAAAGCCAGGGGCATTTAACAGTGATGTATTTTTATCCTTCATGTATTACATCAATACTTAGGGTGTATCCTGTCTGAAAATGACCCTATCAGCTCTTAAAAACATCAATGGAAAAGAAGATTGAGAAGCCCTTACCAGAATAGGGCCCAAGAAGAGCAATACTCAGCTAGCAGATGTCACGAGGCGCATGGCTCTTCATAACTGCCTGCAGCTCTCCTCTCCAGGGAAAACAGGTATCACACACTGTTCTCACATTGTCTCATCAGCTGTCCTGAAGAGGAAGAGAAAGAATGGCAATTTACAACTATAAAGTCACTCTGTGAAACTTGGACAAAAGATACACTCTTACACACCCCTCGTACAGCAGGTTTTTCACACATGACACTTCTGTGTTCCCTGCTACGCACAGCTCCTGGTTTTGCTGCTTTTGCAAGAGGACAGGCCTGGCCTGCAGATCCTTCCTTTACTGTCACACAGAAAGCAGCATATCTTTGGGTGGCAGTGACAATAAGAGAGCCAGACTTCTCAAAACAGTGACAGACTGCAAATGCCAGATTTCTCCCTGAGCTCTGAATAATTCCACTCAGATTGTAACCTTTATTTAGCTGTTTGCGTGATGCATTAGCTCTTACTCTACAAATGACCTCACCAGGCATATTTTTTTAGTCAAAGCACATTTAAAGGTGAATTCTGTTTTTAAACATGGACAGCTTACATTGTCAGACATAGTCTGTGGCAGAGCAGACATGTAAATTTAACTGAAACAAGAAAATGCATCTTAAGGATAAACAAACAAGCTTTCCATCAGTTTGGACATAAGTTTACATTTCTTTTTATATTCTCCCTAAATAAGTCTTAGCTGGATGGATTTTTTTCAACTTAATTTCATTGTTGTGCTCCATTTACAAAAACATTGACTTAGAAAGTAGACTTACTTAGAAAGTAGACTTTACTTAGAAAGTAAAAAAGAAAAGAAAAAAGAAAAATATCAGATTTACCAGAGATTCTAGATGCCTCAATCTCTACATATACAATGTCTCTAAAAGGAGTTGCTTTTCACAGAGTCAGCCAGTGAAGTAATGCAATGCGGGAACCGACCTATCCAACTACTTCTTTCTCTCTGGTCGTATAGATATCCATTAAGAAACTCCATGAGATCTGATCAGATGCTTTGAAATGTATCAAGTTTATCATTTTATTGATGGGTGCATGTTTTCTAAGCACGTTAATTTATTATGCTACATTTGGTCCACTGCAGAATCAGCAGGGCTTCCACTTCTACAGAAATTTGTAATTTGTAATTTGGTAGTCCTCTTTATAAAAATTCTTCCCAGTTTTAAATCTTCCAACTATAGGGTCTCACACAGTTCTCACAAATCTTCACAGAATCACAAACACCAAAAGTCAATAGTTGTGACAGATTGTTTTTTTTTAATGCCAAGAGGGACCATTTTGACAATATATCTTGATCTTGTGTGTAACAGAAATCGAAGAAATTTAGACAATCATTTCTAATGGAATATAGAGCTTCTGCTGGAAGTATATCAAAAATTTTATACAACTAGCTAGTATTGACTATGCAACCGGATATGATGGAAAATCCATCATACCATTAGAAAAGCTGTTCCAATGGTTAATTCACTTCATTCTTAAAACTTGCTCTGAAATTGTAATCACTGTGTGCCAGCTTCAGCTTTCCCACCTCATCAGGCTGTTCCAGCACACAAGTAAATAGCCAGTGAAGTGATTTCCTAAAAATGTTATTGTAAAAGTCACAAATCAATGCATTTCATTAGAGAGGCCTGCAGTGTGATCTAATAAACTGGCTGACGGCCCAAATTCCTGGTTCTTTTCTTGGCTCTGACGCGTAATTTTCCCCTCCTATTGGCCAAGTCATTAGTGGCGCGTTTACACTGCAGTCAAAGCAGTGGCAGTAATGGGGAGTAAACATTCAATGCTTGTTTTAATTGGGTGTTGCTAGCAATTTCGCTTCAGCAATATGGAGCACAACACAGGATGCAAACCTCACTCCAGGAACATGGTGAATTAGTCTACACTGAAGTCCACATTGCCATGGCTAGCCTGAAAGACCAAAAATAGCTCCTGGGTCCCTACACTATGAAGTTGTGTCTCCATAATCATTCCCACAGACACAAATCTACAGCATAGCTGATCCTTGTTGATTTTGGAAACACCATAAAGCCAGTGAAAGAGACATTGTGTTTTGCTAGTAACAAATCTTCAGGCTATAAATTAATATGTGCACAGAATACATTACATATGCAGATGATCTTAAAAGAGTCAAAGTAGCATTTAGTATCAATTTCAAAAGTCGAAATACACACAGTCGAAATACAGTGCATTCTGATTTCACATATGAAAATGAGTAAGTTGAGTAAGTCAAAGCAATTTTTGATTTGTCTTTTCTTCTATTCCATTCTAGTGGATCAGAGTAAACAGAAATGGAAGAGACCTTCAAAGATGATCTAGTCAGTCTGCGTGCATCAGCATGACTTAGACACCTTCAAGCCTCCTCTCAAAATTCTCTGAAGCAAATACTACCAGATCCTGAGCTGAAGCCAGTATATTCCCTTTAATATCTTGACTTCAACCAGGTCACATTATCCAACAGAAAAATGTTATCTCTTTGCTATACCTCAGGTCTTCATCCCCAATCTAAGTAATTTACTTTCATGGTCATCCCCTTGAGGTCACTGAAACTACACAGTTTACTGAAGCTATACTCACACGTTAGTGTTGTAAGAACCAAAGCTTCAAAGGAAGAGTCTAAGTTAGCAGGAGAGCTTTGGAAATCAAAAAGAGTGAGTAAGACAGAGAGTTAGCTTTTTAGAGGTGAGGCGTGGGAGGTGTTTTCGTTCATAAGCTATTAAAAACTCTTTGCTCTGGCATTCCAGAAGAAGAAAAAAAGAGAGACAAATGGTAGAGGAAGGATTAATGTATAAGGAGACAACATGATAAGAGGTACAGCCACTGGAGTGTCCAAAAGGCAGAGGAGAGTTTCTCAGGCTGGCTTCACTGATGAAGTAGAGATGGTAGTGAGTACAGGTCAGAGAAGCCAAGCTCTAATATGCTGGTCAAAAGGGGAAAATAAAGCCAGCTTTCTTCACAGCACCAAGCACAGGTTAGATTACAGTGGGTGCTCTGAAAACAACAGTGCTAAGTATTATAACTGCACATATCTGCTTCCCAGATATCCAGTAGCTATGCAGATTAGGCCCTCTTTTCACACCTTGATGAGGATTGCAGATTCCCCTTCCTTCCCCTTGCAGCACTTTGAAGTCACCTCATCGTGGCCATTCCCGCTTAACAGCTGGTGCGCTCTGATGCTCGCCATGTCCCAGTCCACCTCTGACTACCTGTGACCTTAAGCATCACATGAAGAGAGTATCAGGCCCCAGAGAGGGTGGTGAGGATTTTGGACACCTGCCCCATGCACACGTTGGGAAGGGCCTCCTCCAGTAGCACTGGCACAAGCAGGACTCCCCAGCTCATACCTTTGCAGACCATGAGGGCACAGGAGGATCCCCTGCTCCTCAAAGCACCCTGCTCTAGGGGCATGGCTCGCTGTGCAGCTGTCCAGGACTCGTTTTTTCTTGCCCGAAGAGCTGGAGTGAATCTGTGCGCCGCTCAGAATGGGGCTGCAGAGGCAGCATGAGCCTGGGGCAGCACAGCGCACCCAGGGGCTTCTCCAGATGCCCCGGAGGAAGGGAGCGGCCTGGGCTGTGGAAACGGAAACTAGAACTATTTTGGATATGGACAACAAAGAAGCTGGGCGTCTTCCTTTTATATTTCTCTCTCCCAGAGCATTTCTCTCTCTCTCTGTTTACCACCCTGTTCCCACATTTCTGGTTGCCCGGGCAACCCTGGCTCCACACACGCCGCACGTGTTTCCGTCCCCGGCACGGCCGCGGAGGCTGAGCCGAGCGCGCAACCGGCCCAGAACGGTCTGGGAGACGGAGGGCGAAGCGTCGCGCCAGCGTGTTCGCCGAGCCGCTTCCTCCCTCCCCGCCCGCCGCTTCCTTCACCGGGTGGGAACGGCCTCCCCCTCAGCAATGGCAGAGCTCAGAGGGACGGGGCAGAGACCTCCCGGAGCAGGAGACCAGTGCTAGGAACAGATATGAGCAGAGGGCTGGGATGGCACGAGGGAGCCCGGATCATTCAGCTCCATCCATCTTGCGCCTGGGTTGGGTGCCTCCCTGACAGCCAGATTGCTCCAGTCATGGCTCCCTGCTGGGACACACAGGGCCTGAAAACACATCCCCCCACACTCTGGACACGTGTGCTTCCCACCCTGCACTTGTGAGGGAATTTTCCAGAGTGGCACCTCACTGAAACCCCGCTGCCTTTAATCCCCCCACATGGTGCTCAGCCGCAGCGAGCTCCCAGGCAGGAGAGGCCTTGGCCAACGTGGCCGCCCAGCTGCAACCCATCGCGTTTTGCGTTCGCGCGCTGGAGCCCAGGCCTGAATTATGAAAGCGCAGGCAATTATTTCCATTGGGACTGCAGTTAAGATAAATTAACAGACGGCCTTCTTTCTCGGCCCCCGTATTTCTTCTGAACAGGCATAATTACGCAAAGGCTCATTATTTAGCCAAACTTGCAGGAGGAGGATTGTGTCATAGATGGCAAAAGGCACCTTCCTCACGCACACAAAAAAATCCACATTTTTTAAAAAATATGATTTATTTTACAGCAAGATAGTGCTAAGAGGCGTCTTTTTCTTTTTAAGAAAAAGAGAATTTTTCTTTTTTTAAGAAAAAATGTCATCAAGGCATTTTTCATGTGGATATGACAAAATATTCCCTTGCCAGCCTTGTTCTGAGAAACAGCTAGGTGGTTTTGAGTGAAATTAAAAACAAAAACCAAAAGAATAATCCATTAGAAAAGACGAAGCAGACATGAACTAGAAGATGTTGGCTGTACATCTGGCAAAGTCAAAAGCAAGCAAAGCCAAACCTTGTGATGGGATGTGTCAAATGACTTCTAATGAAGAAGCAATGCTACTAGCAATGTCTTATACATTCTGCACACCCGTTAACATATTAATCTCAACATTAGTCTTTCCCAGCTAGCCAGGGATTATAATTGCCAAACTTTACAGCTAAGTATTAAAAAGCTTGGCTAAACAGCTTGGCTAAGCAAGAATTATTTGCTGTCACCTGAACAGGGTAAGTATGAGAGGAGAATATTTGGCTAGTATGCTACCAAGGGCAGAGTTTAGAGAAATTAGGTCAGGCAGAATGGAAAGAAAACTTCAGGAATCTCTTCCAAACAGTGAAATGTGGTTGTCTGTGGAACAGTCTCCCTTGGGAAGCAGTGGATACCCCATTGCTTAAACTATATAAAAACAGACTGTACAAGATACTGGAAAATATACTGTAGACAAGAATCTCACAGGAACTAAATAGCTGGATGGGACTAAAATGTGAGCAGATGAACTGGGACAAGCTTGCAAGATTTTCCCCTCTCTATTCCTATGTTTTTCTTTAATGACTGTAGTTGGCATTGTTTGAAATTCCTTCATATGTATTGAGAGAGACAGAAAATGAGGCTGAAAAGAGAGAGGCAAGTATATTTACTTGATGATATAAACCCCAGGAGCCTGCAGCCTTGCAATGGCCATGGAACTAGAAAGACTGGCTGAGCAGAATAGGAGGGAAAACAGCTCGGAGGGATTGCTCCCACTTGGTTGATGCATGTGGAGGTGAGTTAGTTTGAGGACACAGTGAACGAGGATTAGGTGTTAGGGGAATGGTGAAGAGAGCAGTGTTGAGAGAGCTGTGACCCTACTTAAGCATACTGAGGTCACTCACAATCCATCTCCAGCTAGGATTCAGCTCTCTGCATGACTCTCCCTTGCTATTTTTCACTGGAAGAGTTTGAGTTAACATTTGAATACTTTTCTCCTGTTCTCCTTCTTTTTAAAGCAATAAAGCTATTTGTTTTGCTTTGTTTATAAATCTGCTTTCGAAGGGTTGGATTAAAACTGAGATTTCAGAACTGGTCTTTCCCTCCTTCATTAATACAGTGCTGGACACAACAAACATCCGCAATTACTCCCATTAGTCTGGAAGCCTCACGCACAGCCCTGCCAATGCACCACAATCCTGGCTTTCAAAATCCCTAACATTTCAATCCATGGCTGGATGTAGTCACAACTCACTTGCTTCCCCTTTCATGAGACTCCAAGGAGGTCTTTGGATCTGCTAAAGCCCTTTACCATTCCTGGTAACTCTGTGTTTCAATCCTAATGATGCCTAAGAATGGGTATGTGAAAACTAACCTGTCCTGAGGCAGCCCTAGGAAAGTGCCTCCATTTTACTGTACAACATTTTACCACTTCAGCCTTGGAACGCCTCCTGGTTTGGATTGATCCAGTACTCTGGGATAGCACCTCCGCCTACAATTGCCATACTCTGGGTTTGGGGCAAATGGGATGTTTGACATTCAATATTTCCAACATTTCAGCAACACTATTCTGGAATTTACTGATGTTTCTTTCCACCCTGGTCTATTATGGATCTTCAATGTGTGTTTCACAGCTTCACTGGAGCAGATCATCTGTTCCCACCCTTTCATTCAGAGATTAAAATGCACTTAATTGTTAAATGAAAATGAAACTCTGAAGTGATGGAAATTCCCATAAATTCTTCATAGTTACTTTTACAGCTAGCTTAACCTTGGCACTGGAAAACTGGAGACAATTCTTTTAAAAGTTCAAATGGAGTCCTCAAGAAGTTTTGAGATCCTTTGGGACACAAGAGCAACTGAAGTCTTTTTGCTGTTGCTAAAGTGGGGGTTGCAGTTCAAGTCTGGTGAGGCACAATGTGTCCCAGACAAGACCAATTGCTGTTTTGGGAATTAATCTTGGTGAGCTGAGGCAGAGACACCAAAGGATCCATATCGCTTATCTGGCCTCCTTTACTAGTATTTCACAATGGGAAGACTCCTGCACAAATGCTTGCTTATCCACCTCCTCACTCCCAGGCCTTCACCGGGGCCCTATCCCAGGCACTCAGTTCACACAACCCAGTTCGCTAGCACACAACTGAGATGTACATCCAGGGAAAGTGACTTCACTCCAGGATCTCAGCCAGCTGTTCAGTCACTGCTTGGAAAATGACCATGGCTCACAATGCGTATTGCCCACCCCGAGAAAGTTTGTCTCCCTTCTCTTGAGCCCCCAGAGCCCCTTTTTACTCCTAGGTTATCTGTAGGTGCTGAAACGTCCTACAGAATAGAGCAGCAGAGGAGCTGAATTTCTGTCTACCCCGGAGGTGGGCAGATTTAATCAAGCGCTTTCCAAAGAGTATAGAGACCTTGGTAGTGACAACAGAGAGCAATAAGTCTCCTTCTGATCCTTAGGACTTTCTCTCTGAGCCTGCCCAGTAGTGATGACACCTTTCAGGGATACACTTGCATCTGCTGGATTCCCCATCCCCTGCACAGCATCCGCCTTCAGATTGGCTCCAGCTTTCAAGCAGCCCATGGTTTCCATTACATCTCTGTCTTTTAAAAATACCATCTAAGCTGGATCATGAGACTTTAAACAATGAGCAACTTCTGTCCCTAAGCTGTTCCACTGGATAAAAAGTCTCATATATTGAAGTGCTCACCTTATTTCTAAGCAGACTTTGACTTCCAGCCACTGACATGTCACCTATTAATACGCGAGGTAGTTCAGGCCCCGGACTTAAGCACTGGTAATGCAGTTTTCGGCAATGTTAAATTGTTCATGTGCTTCCTATCAAGTTTTGGCTTGTGCCAGGTAGCACTATCCTAACAACAGAGGGGCAGTCTGCCTGATACCACAGATCAGGGTCACGGTTCCCAGAGGTGGCTTAGGCAAGACTGCCTGCTCTGGGGGAGAATAAGTTTCCTCCAGAGGGATGCTGTGCCACTCACCCTTAGGTTCAGCAAACTGGTCCGTTTTATTTACTAGTGTAGGTGTAACCTAGATTTCAGCAAGACCTTTTCTGCTAGGGTTGTTTACTATTATAAATCTCTCTCTCAGCTAGAGTATTTGTAGACTGTGATTAAGTCAATTCATAACTTTCTCTTGTATAAACTACATTTTGAGCTCTTTCCAGTTTTCAGCATCCTTTGATAAATACAAGCAAGAAAACAGAAGACAGTTCTTGAGTATCATCTCACCAGTTATGTCTGTAATCTGAGTCCTTCCCAGTTTCCCTTTCCATATGAGCAGAGCAACAAGGCACAAAGTCCCCCTTCTTTCACCTGTGTACTTAATTTCTAAGGTCAGGAATCCAAGGCGTGTGGGCTAACTGGGTAAAACACTAATCAGGTACGTGAACTAAGTGCTCAGGAGACTATGACGTTAAGGAATGTCACACTTCGCTGCTGTTCAGGTTGGACGCAGCCATTAGTTAGACTGAGGAAAAGGAAAATCTCCCATTTGTTATTTCCCCTACACAATTAGGGGCAATGTCCTTCTTAGACTGTTCAGGCTTTTAGCCTAAAGATTAATTTCCATATCTTGCATTTGTTCTACAGTGGCAACTTGTTTCAGAGTACTGTCTCTCATCTTCTTGTCACATCCTATATGCACACACTTTTTTTCTTTTTTTTTTTCTCTCCTCAGAAAGTAGCTCTGGTATTTCATTGTTGAAATGCACTCAAGTATTCCAGCTCCACCTCTACAATTTGAGCTGACCCTGATATTGCTTTTCTCCTCACTATTATCTGCATGGCATGCAAATCTTTTCAGCAATAGCCTAAAATTTTCTTGATAAATGCATTCAGTAGCATCAACCTAAGCATTTATCTCTGTAGGAACCCTCACTAGAAGCTCTTGCTGATAACCATGCCTCTCCAGTGGGTACTTTCTGAAATCTAACCACTGATTAGCTTTCAAATAATATATAATACAGGTATTGTTGATCATCTTTGCTCCTAATCTTGGCACCCACAAGAAAGTTTCCATATGATTATCTGTTGATACTTACATGTCACTGTCTTGATCATTAGGTCCTAGAGGAAAAACAATTATATTACAAGTGAATAGATAATTTTGCATTTAAGGCATTGTTCTTGAACTCATTTCCAAGTTGAGCTATACAGATCTAAAGAAATGTCACTCAATCACTCACTCTACCTCTGATTTCTATGAGTAAAGCAAGGTTAAGTCATTTCTGTTCAAGGGATGCAGAAAGAACAGAACCAGGCAATCACTGTAAGGAAGTAAGTGACACAAGTTATGTGAGCATGTAGACAGAATGTCACGATGTCATTACATCCCCACTCAGGGCTGGAGGACATCGTCATGCAAGCATTGCAATGTTGCAAAGCAAATATTACAGCGTTTCAACCTCACCAGCCCTCTGGTGTAACACAGTTGTCACTATGCCTCAACGTAATTGTCACTAGCTTGCTAGGCAACCATCACAAAGCAGTAATGCCCTGTCATTATACTTGGGGACAGTCACGAGGCTAAATCTTTCAGTAGCAAGCTTTAGGTGTTCTTTTATAGTGCAACCCTTGGCTGGGTGGCAGAAGTGGAGACTGCCCTCGCAAGCAGGGTTTGCATGAATGTTTAAGAATATTAAAATACTATATAGTATCATATATGTATATTTTAATTAACAAATATTATTTACAAATAAAAGCCTCATTCTGCTTTGCAAGCATAAACACAGATTGCAATTATGAAGCTGAATTTACCTGCCATCAAAATTCTGTATAAATTTTCCTGCATGTCTGTCCCTTTTCTATACAAATCCTGCACTCTAAGTCAAGAGAAAAGTTTTAGAGGCCAAATCTAACCACCTTGACAAACACCATATCTACCAAGCTGGGAGCTTATTGTCAGCACATTGTTCTCCCCCCAGAAAAATGACTGGTAACCTTCATTGGGGCACTACTTCTGCTTAGAGGGACAACTTCTTCCCTTTAGCAAAGAGTTAAGTGGCATTAAGTGGTGTACATTTGACAAAGTTAAGAAAGCAAGAGATTTATTGTCTAGCTCTTATCTCCTGAAACACCTTTGACATGCAGAATGTTATTCGCCAGTGATTACCTGGGTGGAGAGGTTATTGTTGCTTAAATTATTTACTTTTAAAACCACAGCTATTTGCCCCCACCCTTCTCAGGCTGCCCTATGCACTTAGGCACAAATACACCTTAACATAACTGGGAAACACCAGAAAGGACTACAAAGAGCACGAGGCGGGTGGCTCTTGAGGGATACACCTGTCAGGAGACAGAGACTTCCACTGGGGCTGGTCATCAGGCCTGGAGAGGGGAAAAAAAAAAAAAAAAACATCACTTGCCTTTCGCTGGATGGGCTGCTGAATAGAGAAATTTGAGGGGACCAGTGGACATAAATGAAGTAAGAAAAGACCTGGCAGAAAAGCATGAATCATTCCCTTTTCCCTGCCGTTTACCTGCGAGATCTGAGGCAGGAATGAGTTTTTCATCAGTTAAATGAGTAAATACAACTGCAAAGGCCTTGTGTATAGTCAGTAGGTTGGATAAGCTCTCTCCTGCCCCTGCTTCCTGCAGAGAGATCAAGCTACCACTTCCTACTTTTCTGTGCTTCTCCAAGACTCTTACACCTTTCATTAACAACTGCCTGAAGGGAATGAGAAGCAGAATTGGATGAAAGAGCAGGGTTTCATTTGGCTTTAGAGCTGTGCCCCCACCAGTGCTCTGCAAAGAACCACATTCAAGTGCAGAAGAGAGATAGAAAATCAGTACTGGATTAAGGTTTGGAAGGAATCTGCCTTCCCTGAGGTAACTGGCAACACTCGCTTTGGTTTTTTACAGCGCAGGGTTACACCCATAGTCTTTGCCCCAGCCAAAGTAAGTTCATTTTCTGGACTGCAGTATGTTCTCCTGTGTCCAGTCCAGTTTTGAAGCCTGAAACCAACAGTCTGGGCTTCCGTTACTAGTCATCTCTTGGGAAGCTACTTCGCACATTAACAGAAGATAGCTGCTAGCAAAGATTTCCTGATATTCCACTGAAATTTTCCTTTCACTCAAGCTCCTTCCATTAGTCTAGGTATTTTCATTCACAGTTTCTCCCTTATGCAGCATATTCCACCTGCCTCCATCCTTCCAAGATTAAGTTTTGTCAGCGAATGAAAGACCAGGATTTCAGAAGAAGTGTTTATCCCCACCCTGTCATACTCTGATTCAAGCTCCTGCCAAGAAGATGCAGGGCCACATGCTGTTCTGAGAGAAGGAACTTGATTTTAAGTGAAAATAAGCACAGTTCTGGCTGCAGTCCGTGGTGACAGTGGGAGCAATAGGGGTGAAGAGCTTACAGTCCTAGTGTGACAGACCTGGCTACCTCCAGAGCCAGGTCCCTTTGCTTGTGAAGAGAGCCACACAGTCACACCACATAATCACATAATCAAGGCAAAAAGGTCAACATCACATGCCTGAAAACATGTCCAAAAGTATCCAAAGCAAAGAGTATATGAAAAGAAAACGGCATCTTGACAGATAGACTCTTCTCTTCTTGAATAGTGACCCAGATATCTGGAGTCACTTAGTGTTTAGCGATCATCTTAGTGATTACTGTTGCATGTCAGCATCTACATAACATTTACCTCTCATCAAAGGGGTGGTTCATTGTATCTGTGGCCAGTATCTATCACCATGGGGCCCCGACCTCTAGGTATTTCCATACTGCAGATAACAATAATGAGATAATATTGGTTTGTTTCCTCATATTGTTACAACAGGGTACCAGTAAGAGTAATAAGCACAAGCATGGCATTCCTCTTTTCTACCAGTGTGAATTTAATCATACTGCTACCAATATATCCCTTCGGGTATATGAACTCTTAGGGATGCATTACCTTTACATGCAAGGAGCCACATTCCCCAGCATGCCTATTCTTTATGTTCCAGTCACTCTATCACATAATGAGCAATTCTGGCATGATCAAAAAACGGTGCTTATTTCCCAGAGCTATTAATCCCTGGTTCCCTATGCAGTCAACATGCAAGTCAAATTCAGGCAGTAGATAGGCAGAATGTGGCCCACATATGTGCAGACCACTACATGGGGCACCTTAGAAGGACAGAGTCAGACAGAGCCTTACGATATGTGTCATGGATTAAGTAACCCTTGTTTAGCACTTTATTACCATCCTCTATGGATGGTAATAAAGCCAAACTGCCTATGATTAAACGAATGCTGTAGCATGTTATGCTGTGAGTACAGGACAGCATAAACCATATCCAGCAATAGTTAACTTTCAAAGAGGTAGACGCATGCGTTTATTCTCCCAAGGGTTGAAAATCACAGGATGCATCCTGTTCTTTTATGACATATTGCCTCACCTCTCCAGTGCATGCGCATGCACATACATGTATTCTTCCCATAATAAGTCTCATTTACTTTAAGGATAAAAATTCACCAGCCAAGGAGGTACTGGCTGCCAAATCATACTGATGTGGAAAAACATGGACTCTCAAATTTGCAGCATAAGCAGGAATATCCAGCGGGATGTTTCCAGGCAAGCAGCTATGCACTGTAAATGCAGCAGCCGCCTCGCTGCGATGCCCAAAGTTGGAGCAGCCCCAGAGACACCCGAGGCTGCTGCACAGCCGGAACACGGAGCTCCCTGCACCGCTACCAGCGGCCCTGTCACCAGGGGATCTTTATCAGAACACAAAGGCTGACAGGATCCCACTGGAAATCCAACTAGGCACTCCCACACTTTTATTATTTTTTATTTATTTTTTACTTTTATTTTTTTAAGGAAGACACACCTGCCTTCCTATGACATGCCCTAAAGAACAGCAAGCCAGCAAGCTAATGATCTTTATGCTATTAGTCACGACAGGGGCATTTAGGACAATGATGTGTGTCCTCCTAGGCATTTTAAAGCACTAAACAATGCAGTCATAAATGAGGGCATATACAGGTTAAGAAAATGAAGTGGTAACAAGCTGGTCTTTGTTCCAAAAACTTCAGAACATAATTCCAAATTGTCTGCCTTCCTGGCAATCAGATGTTAGATTATATTACAGCAATTCATTCTGATGATGGGGGGGAGGGGATCAAAAATCTTAAATGTTATTCTTCAGTGGCAAAAAAGAAACACAGAAGAATTGTTCCATCGACAAAAGGCACCCCACAGGCCACACTGTCTGGACAAACTGACAAAATCAGTTGTGGATCTTGGAATTCACACAATACTCAAGATAGCTTTATTTAACTGTTGCTGCATATGTATAGCACCAGGGCAAGTCCTCCAAGCATTATGTACTTTTTAACAGCTTTCCATGTGGAAATTTGGAGACCTTAAGGTTAAGAAGCCCTAAACCCAAATAACAACTTTCAGTGGGCAAAAAAATAAGTCTCTCCTGACGTGTGAAACTTCCAAAGGGATGTAGGGGTCACAAGCTTCTTCCTCAGAAAGCTCCTCTCTGCCATGTATGCACGGCGTATTTAGACAGAAGGTTACATGGGTTGGATTTCAAAGCAAGGAATGTCAAAAGAGCTCTTCCAGCCATAAATGGCCTCCAGATGTGGGCTTTTCTTTTCCAGCCTTGGGGGAGGGGATGCAAATGCCTTGTATTTGTTTCACAAAATTAAATGGAAAAACATTGTCTATGGAGAAGGGTGGGCAGAGAGAGAAGGTGGAGTCAGAAACTAGGCAAATAGAAAAAGGAAAAGGAGAAGCACAACTTGAACAGTTCAGGACATGTACTATCTTAAAAGTTAGAGGTTTTAGGTATATGTTGGTCTTTAAAATGCAGGGTAGGCATCAGCAATCGAAACATTTGAAACGGAAGGGGCCCAATAAAGCAGAAGGTAGTTATGCTTGCAAAACGTGTGTTTTTCCCCTCCCAGAGCTCTGACAGGATTTACATTGTGAAACACCCCCAGAGACGCTGCTCGGGAGACTGTGGCCAGGACGGCTTGATGGTTGAAACTGCACTAAGCCACAACTGACATATTTCTGTTGCCAGCACCCACAACCCCGGACTTGTAGCTGGCTATCTTTTCCTGTTCAAAGATTGTCTGCAAAGAGTTTAGACCTCCTTCCAGATGATTCATGCAAAATTATTCTCCTCAATTGAAATTCAGCCCCAAGCGATGAATCTGTGCAAGCTGGAAAGACCAGAGTCCCTGGGGATAAATTTTACTCTCAGTTATTTCTGTAAATGTTCTACTCGCTCTTGCAAATATGCAGAATCTAAACTTCATTGCCGATACGGAACAAGTAGGCATTTCCTACTTGGGCAGGTGTAGCTGCTTGAATCAGACAGCCAGAGCATATTTACTGCTCCTTCAGCACAGGGAGACTATGTCCCTCTTCTATTTTCTAAATCTCTAAGGACATCTACTGCCCTGGCAAAGGTAATAGGGAAAACAGTGCTTCTGACATTTTAAAAACGCGAGCACAGTGTTTGCTCACTTTCACTCCCATGTCCCTGTTTCTGGATCACGACATGGCCAAGCATACCAAGGCAAAGAACAGTAGGAACGTCCATAAGACATCTCGGCTGTCTGGAAGTTTGCAGTCTTCTCTGAGCTCACTGGTTTATTTTCCACTTCTCCTGTAGTATCTGAACAATGGTCAGAGAATAATTTGAGGAATGATTGTAACAAAAATAACAACAAAAAAGGAGTTTTAATAAAAATGCAAGATCTGGACTAGGCCAGACTGAAGATCTGTTATGTTTTCTCTAGTACTGACTAGGTAGTCAGGGAAGCATAAGAAACAGAACAAGTGCAGATTATACCCCGGTATTCCTGCCAGCGTTCCAGCAGCCAGCTCCTTAGGACACTTCTGATGCAAAGATAGCACATGTGCCATTGCATCCATCCATCACCATAGCAGACACGCTCCATGAATGTGCCTAACTCCATGCATCTGGCATCTACTACATCTACATTCTGTGGCAATAAGCTCCATTATTCCCTGATGCCTACGTGGAAAAGTACTTCCTTTATTTGCTTTAAACCTACTGTGTGATCAGTTTATCAGCTGCCTTTGGCTTTCATGATGAGACTGTGTGTTAGCTCTCTCTTGATGTTCTCCATACCATCCGTGATTCCCTTTCAGCCATCTCTTTTCCTAGCTAAGCAGTTTGTGCTGGCCTAAAAACTATCTCCTACTTCTTACCCTTGTTGATGTCCTCTCTATTCTTGCTAGTGTTTCTCTGTGCTTTTCAAAGGGTTGATCAGAACCTTCACAACATTAAAACTTTTATCAAACTATTCAGTATACAGAGGCCTAATCATGTTCTTTCTTTCTTATGTACTCATTCTTAACATTCCTCTTTATCTTTTTGACCCTCCACAGATCCTTGAGAGAGGGTTTTCAGAGAACTGTCCACAACAATTCCAGGATCTCCTTTCCTGCTGGCAGTACAGCCTTTCAGTGTGTCTGTACAGTCAGGTTGCTTTCTTCCCTGTGGATTTCCCTTGCATTTGCTGTCATGGAATTTCATCTGTCATGGAATTTCATCTGTCATTGACTGCCCACTCACTCAGCACCAGGAGACTTTCTGCAGCCCTTTGCAGTCAGCTTTATCTGGAATAATTCTGGGCCACAAGTAAACTCTGTTAACTTTCTGTTCACTTTGCTCTCCATATCACTGCATGCTGAACAGCACAAGTATTAGAAAAGAGCCCTATGAGGTCCCTTTGAAGTGCTCCGTCTGAGGCTTGTTTTCTCACTCTCTTTTGGCAGAGCTTTTCACAGCCAGGGCTCACCTCTGAAGAGTGCTCAAACACAGAAAACTGTCTGGCACCAGCCTTTGACAAATGCAGGGTGTTCACATGGCAGGTATGTGAGGACATTCTCTTTAGATCCTAATCCCTTTAATGTTCTGGTCCTTAAACCTAGCACAGCTGGCATTGCAGAAGCTAGACACAGACGCTTGCTTCTGTGTTACTGCGTTCTAGGGTGCATGGATGCTGCACAGGAAGAAGTGAGTTAGGAAGGATTGTGGCATTTTACATCACTGCAGGATAGGGTGTGGATCTGCTCCATTGCTCCGTATCTTCGCACCCTCAACCTGCATCATTCCTGATGTGCCCCTTCCCTATCTCTAAGGCTGGTGAGGGCAATAAGGAAGCCTTGGGCGGGCTTCCACCAGCTGTGAACAAGCCAGCACACACAAAGGTCCTCCAGGAGCCAGCCATCAAGAGTAGGATGGGTCAGAAATCAGATTAGTGGGTCAAGTGCAGGCACAGCACCCTCTCCAACCTCCTGTGCTAAACCACAGGCTCTGCGTCTGAGGTTTGTCACCCTGATGTTCCCTTCTGAAGCACCTTAGTTCTTCCACATCCAACCCTTCAAACTCTACCAGCTGCAATTCCGACCATTGAAATGTGTTTTCTCCCTCCTGATTTTGCAGCTCTACATAACCTCCTGGTCATGTGGTCTGTGGTTTCAGGTACAACGCTGTGTCCAAGGTGAGAGGGGCTACCTTGGGGGAAAGCAAATACTAAAGTATCCCAGGCATGAAAATACTTCTGTGGTTCTTGAGATAGGAATTTACCTCACACCCATCCCCTCCCCTCCATTCCTCCCCTCTGCTCAGTACAGCTGCAACCCAACAGCAACATCAGCAGACTAGTTTAGTCACTTTAACAGTTGGGTATCGATTACGCCTACAGAGAGTGATCAAAACGAAGATGTCAGCTTTACCAGGGGATTCTCCCTGACTCCTCGTTTGGGCCTGGTGCCAGACTCCACCCTGCTGCATTTCAGGATCCCAGCTCTTCCCATGGCAGGTTGGCAGGTGATCACGCAGAGGCATTTCACTCCACATGTCTTTTGCTTTCACAGAAGGGAGAGAAATTCCAGAGCTGCTTTCCTCAGCCACTGGCATTATGCAATCCAACACCACTGACAGCCGGGACAGGCAGAAAACAACAGCTTCTTTGTGCCTGGGTCAGATCCTTCAGCTATTTGTTACTGCTTCCCTACAAGGAAAAAGAAATTTTAAATTACAATGACAACCCGCTTTTTTGTATTAAATGCTCGGTTCTGCAAATAACACATGCTGTCCAGCAAGGCTGCTGATCAGCAGCCTGCCTTCAGAAATTGCTCTCTCAAGAGAAGATTCCCCCACAGATCTCCTGCTCAATTCCATGACTTTCTCCAGGCATTTCTCACTGCCGCTTCTGCCCTGCTTTCACTTTGTTATCACTTATTTTGGCCGCCACAGCATACCGAGGCCCCTGCTAACTTTAAGAGACCCATCTTGCCCAGTGCTTTGCCCATGGCATGGAGATTACCACTATTTTGAGCAACGATGGTGACGACATGGACTGGAATGAGCAGATGGGAGGCAGCACGAGGAACCTGCACGAGCACCAGTGCAACACAGGAGCATTCACTGCCTGCTCGGAGGGGGCCTGCCCAGAGGCACTGCTCCTTCTGAGTCACACTGAGCCTCGTCTCATTGCGAAATTTGGCAGGACCTAAGGAGATCACAGCCTCTCTCCCCCTCAGCTCTGACCACTTCTCATGCAGCAAAAAGGAGTCTGCAGACAGGCAGGGAGCTGTTGACAGCTTCTGCTGGGAATAGCTGCTCTGTAGGTGGTTCAGGAGGCAGAAAGACTTCCTTTCCCCACCACCTGTGGCTAAGGTCACTGATTTTAAGAACTCTATCCAGCTGCGCTCTCCCTTGGGTCTCTGACAGATTACATCTACACTACCTCACTGGAGTTCCTAGCACATGGCTTATTGCCTCTGTAAGTCACAGTGATAGAAATGAGATGCTGAAGTGACCTCTATCACTTCAGCATGTGCACAGCAGCACTGTGAAAAGGATCAGACCCCACACTTGGAAGATTTTTGCCTCATTCTTCTGAAAGTGATGAAGATGATGGGGTCCCTCATAACCTCTGTGTTTCACCCTTCCTCAGCACACTAATCCGATATACCCAACCTGGCCACAGCAAAACTACTGCTGCTCAGTTTCAGCCTCTAGTCCGTTTTGGATCAGCATTACTAAGCAGACTCACCCTCTTGCATATCAGAGAAGATGCAGGTTTTATTCTCCACATTTCTTCTCGGTTAGCTATCCCTACTAAGTTGCTTCCAGTTTACTTCTTTTGCAAGTTCCAAAGGCTCCCACCCTTTGAACAGCTAGGCTTGGATTTATTTTTCCCCAGATAATAGGTTTGAATTTTTCCAGTTTGAATCTTGTGTTATTATTTCCTGCCTGTATCTTGCCTTCAACACAAGGGAGCCACAAATGTGCTGACTGTATATTATAAAAGGACAAGGAACGGAGTCATGAAAATGTGTCTGTTTGTGAGTGTATAAGGCGCAGAATGGAAACATGTATGTATGAGGGGAAGCAAAGCATAATTTATATTCCCTTTCAAAAGACTAATGGACAGCTGTCAAGAAGCAGCGAAACAGTTCGCAAGGAAGGAAAGAGGGTTTAATTCAATGTTCTACTCTGTCTACTGAGGTGAGGGGTTTCCCACCTCCTAGATTCCTTCTTTACCAGCAGTTTCTTCACATGATGGGACTGATTCAATCCCTGATTCAGAACCAGAAAGACTTCTGTAAGCCGATGCAAGTCATTCCAGCGCTGCGCACTGCTGTGAATGAACTCAGAAGCTGGCCCATGGCGTCATACATGTAGATGTTTCCTCTTTCAGAAGAGAATCATGCCCTTGCAGTCACAGGAATCATTCCCCTCTTTGCCAAGGAATGTAAAAGCAACCCTAAGGAAATAGAGATCCTCCCCTCCCTTCTGCCATGCAACAGCAGCAGAAGGGAGAGGCCTTCCCAGCTCCTGCCAGCCCTCTTCAGTCTGCTTCGGCACTTGGAGCTTGAAGGCATTTTCCTCTTGCTGCATGACTGGCAGTGTTCAGTCCACTCGGTCTTGCCGTGGCCCTGTCAGTTCTCAGACTCTCTTTTCTTCTCAGATATATTTCTCTCTTTTCCTTCTCACGCCACCATGCATGGAGCTTCTTGATTTCCTTTCTCACTGGGAGACATATATGGATACCACAGTCCTTTCTAGAAATCCTTCCCTGCACATTTTGTTCAGTTTATTTGAGTACACAGACTGCCTGCTGGCTTTGCTCATATGCCAAGTGTCTTGTAGTCTCTGCCTTGCTTACCTTGTGAGGCTAGCACAGTCCTTTCCAGTATATACGCTGACAATTCAGTAAGACTTAGATAGATGTATTCTGAGATTAAAAAAAATAAGTATTGTAAAAAGTGTTGTAGATGCAGAGGCAAGTACGGTTACTCTTGATGCACCTGCCAAGATCCTACCTTTTGCTGCAGAGGAAGACTTACAAGCTTCCCAGGACAACAGAAAAGTGTTGTAGATGCAGAGGCAAGTACAGTTACTCTGGATGCACCTGCCAAGATCTTTCCTTTTGCTGCAGAGGAAGACTTACAGGCTTCCCAGGACAACAGTGTCTACTCTGTGAAGAAGGCCCATCAAAACCTTAAGTAGACCTGACACCTGCCAACAGCCCAGGCGAGTAGCAGCTGAGAAGAAAAATGTCCTATTCTCAAACCTCAGCCATGGCACCAATGACATTTGTTCCTGTCTTGGCCTCGTGGCCAAAGTCTATTTCTGCAGCTGATGACACAGTTGCAGTCCCCACTGGTCATGCAGCTAATTCCCTTTGTCAGCACCAAATGAAAGGGGAACAATAAGGGATTCTCAACTCATGCCATTTCTTGGTGTGTGCAGGATTTTTTTTTTTGTTTTTGTTTCACTAACGTGGTAAAACCTGTTGATGTAGCAATCGGTACTGTGTGCTGCGCAATACAATAGCCACAGCGGGCAGAAGCAGAAATGAGCTAGGAGCAAAAGAAACCAATAAAGAAAACCTCCTTGTCTGCCAGAGCGAGACCTTCAAGAGCAGGTAGAAAATACCACCAGCCACCACACGTTTGATGTGGAATGGGAGAGGTTCTTGTGGAAAGTGACAGCTCAGATGAGGCAGCCGGGTCAGAGGTACCATTTGCACATTAGAAGCAAATGTTTTCACCTTGCATGTTTCCAGTGAAATAAGGAACAGATTGATACCAAGGCCAAAGCAAGGGAAAATGAGATATGAATGCAGTTCTGCTCAAAAGCAGCAAGGGAAGAACTTCTCATCTGAAAGAGCCTATTCCATTTCATCTCATCCTCTCTTTTTGCTCCGGAGCATGGAAAAAAGTCAACTTTTACCTGGTTCAGGTAGATTCCCAGCACCAGCCAATTTGCCCTGCCTCTTGCAGAAGTCAAAAATCTCTGCCTGAGAATCACATTCAGATCATCTAACAGTCCTTGTGAAGGCAACTACTTCAGCCTGCTATGAATGAGTTGACATTTACCCAGGCTGGAGAAAATCTCCTAATGTGCTGGAGAGACCACAATGGTCTTTGGCCAGAACCAATAGCCCAAGCAAGGCAATTTTAGTGCTCCAAGACAGTATAAGACAGCATCCCACCCACTACACAGAGGAATCACTGTCCATCTTCATCTTCCTCTTCAGCATAAGGAAAGCAGGCAGTCCACTCGCTGAGGAAAAAAAAAAAAAAAAGAATTCTAACAACTATCAAAAATATGGATGAAATGGTCTCCTTATCTCACACCCATATTCATTTTTTGATCCTATTAAGACACAAGGAAAGCTTTGGGGCTTCCCAGATACAGCAGGTACGATGTGGGAATGGGATGTGGGGAATGCTTTCTGACACAGACCTCACTCATAATGCTGAAGTCCTAGAGGGGAGCTATTGCAGGTCTTGCCTGCTAAAGCTTTGTGCCACACTGCTCCTACACAAGCATTATAAATCCAGGGCATTTTTGAATTCTGCATCCCTTTCAGAAGGCCAGTCAGACAGATTGTCTTTAGTTATTTTGAAAAAATCAAATGTAGATCTTCTTCATGCAGTTTACCAAAGCACTTCAGGATCTCAAAGCAGAGATCATCCCTGTTACCATAAAATGAAATAAATTAATAATAAAAAATGAAATGAAATGAAATGAAATGAAATGAAATGAAATGAAATGAAATGAAATGAAATAAAATAAAATAAAATAAAATAAAATAAAATAAAATAAAATAAAATAGAATAAGTACCTGTAAAAGTCAGCTTCCCTAAGTACCAGAAGTCTATCAGTCCTTTGGGGGACAGGGACGTGACAACACAAGTTAAAGAAATGACCAGAACCATAAAGGTGTGATTTCCAGTATCTGCTTCTTCAGAATAGAAAGAAGCTATAATGAAGGGAACCACTGGCCTCTCCTCTCCAGTGGATGAATGCTCCTGTTTAAAGCTCTACAGGTTCATGCGTGACAAATGCACTTTATTATATGGCTCTGAGATGTTATCACACGCCTCTCTGCAAATTACTGTATCACATGGATAACCCCAAGATGCACACACAAACACATCAGTTACACCACTACAAAACAGTATGAATCTTGTTGGTTTCTGCTTTTAAACCCACACATTAGCTTTGGCTCAACTCCACCTCCTCCATGTCATGACTAGCAGAGAAGTAATCAGAGAAAAGCATGGAGTGCTTTTCTGCTGTGCTCTGCAACAAACAAGCACTATGTGACACACAGTAAATAAAACATTTGGGAGAGAACGAAAGGCTCAAGTATCTTTAGTTGGAATGGCATGATGTTTAGATTGGGGGGGGGGGCTTCATATACGGCATGCATTTGCAGCTAGTCATTCTAAAAGAGCTCACCTGAATACGACATGTATGTCCTGTTGAACTTATACTTGAAGGCATCCCGTGGGAACTCAAATACAAACCTTTCCCAGGCACAAATTCTGAAATGAAAGAAAGAATGGGGAGAAAACAGCCCATTTCCTCTGGTACTCCTCTTCTGGAAATGATTTATTCTTTCATCCTTATCATCTTTAAATGACAATGTTTCTAGCTGAGCCTAAGTACGTCTCACCTTCTCCCAACTGCACACTTCATCTCCCCTCCTGATCTCCCATTTCCCTCTTGTTACACCAAGGACAACTGTTCATCCACAGTAGTGATGTCAGAAAACGTACAGGGCATGGCAGAACAAGCTGACACGAAGCTGACACGAAGCAGTTGCAAGCAGGGGAAGAGCTTCAGCAAAGGCACGGCACGCGTGAGAAAGTTCTCACTGCTTGGAGAAATGCCAGTCCAGATTCCCACAGCTTAAATTCCCCTCGTGGCTTTGACTTGATCACCTTCTATTAGCTGGCTGTCAACGTTCAGAAATGCCTGTGAAATGGTTGATGTTTTGGCCAAGGAACAAGAAGAATTTTGGACTGAGGATCTTGGACAATTCAACTTAGCATGTCAAACTGGCAAACGTGCCTTAGTCTTTGATTCTCTTTTGATGAGCCTTTTCATATCACGAGTTTTCCATTGCATTGTAAAACCACACACCCTGAAGAGGGAAGTTGCCAGAGGCACGCAGAAAACTAGCTAGATGAGTGGATATGGCTGGTTCTCCTTCAAGCATACATAAAGCTAATGCTTCATCTGCAGATGAGCAGCTAAGAAAAACACAGCAAGTCTCACCAACTTAACATGCTCTTCTATCTTTTCTTACAGGTAGGAGGAAGCTGTGTGTTCTCTTACCTCTACCTGGTCTCCCTGAGCAGAAGGTTAGATGGATGCAAGGATATTCCTCCTCCAAAGAATCCTACCAATTTTCTCAATGGAACTTGAGCTCTCCCTTGACCTCAAAGTACCCTGACATTAGGACGACTCCCTCATTTGCTTAACCATCGTTTTACCTGCACAGAGCACTGCTCCCAAACAGGTGCAGCTCTCTGCACTAGTGTTCACTTGGCACTTACTGTTACCTGCTCTCACATCCAGCTTGACAGGTATAGCAACAGGGACGAAGCCAATTGCTGGCAGGATACCAGTAGCCCTCCAGTGCCACAGTCACAGCTTTTGTGGTCTGTCCGGTGACTTTTGTTTATCCTGCTGGCTGGGCATCAACATTTCCAGATGAAGAGCTAGGAAGAAACAACCCTGTGGGCAAGTTGTTGCTGACGCTGCAGAAGCCTGGTCCTTTACTGTGAAGCGTCTGATGCTGGCCAGGGCTTGACACGGCCTCCCAGGCCAGGGAGCAATTTGTACAAAATGAATATACTTTTTTGTAACAAAGAATGCTTCGCTGGTCACAGGTCACTCCATTTTCAACTTCTTAGCAGACTTTACCGTAGTTGCCCTGTGTGAATGTGCTTTAGACCCAGCTGTTACTGCTGGTTGATCCTAGACTGAAATCCTGCAAGCGAGTGTGCAGGCAGTGCCCTGTGACAGGTGGCCAGTCACTTGTGAACAGATCTGGGGCAAAGAGGATGCTCTGCCACAGCTGAACTCTGCTCCACAGAGACCTTCTTCACAACTTTGCACTCCAGCATTTCATGCTGAGCTGAGCATCCTTCCCTCCAATAAATTGTGCTGGGGAGTGGGGAAGGACAGATGGGCTGTGCAGCATAATGCAAATGCCAGCTCATTCTGCAGGCCAAGCAAATATATTTTCCTTTCCCTGGATGTCTTATTGACAGATATCACCAAAACCAAAAAGCTCATTCTAACCCATAGGCATTATACTCTATCCTTGGAGAACAAAATCCTGTCTTTATTTGCCATCAGTGGCAAAATTCCCACAGGACTATCTAGGCATGGTGTCTCTGGCTACCATACCTATGTCATCTTTTCTGCTGTTGCATCCACCGCTCCATTTTCAGCTAAGATCAGCCTAGGACCAAACGCATATCAGTAAAACCACAGAGAAGGAATAATATGAAAAAGAGCAATGTTTTTTAATCTGTGCAGACTTCAAAGAGCAGCAGCTTTCTCTTTTGAATAAAAGCAATGTCAAGTCCTCCTCATTAAAGAAGAAAAGGCCTTAACCTAGTATTTTGTTAGTATCTGCTCATCTATTCCTAGGCCTCTGCAAAGTCAGGCTTAATTCCTTACAGCAGCAGATCACCAACTCGATCACAGCATAGATCTCACTTTAACCCAGATGATCTTTCACAAACTTCTTCCCCTCCACACCCACATCTCAGGCACGTCTTTGCTCAATCTTGCCTGTAACATCCACGAGACAGCTACACCAGTGACTTCTCTGCAAATGCAAAATATCTATTTTTAGAGGGCTTTAAATTGACAAGAAATGCTGACCTCAGAGAACCCTGAATCACAGCCTCCCTATTTCATCTGCCCTGCCTGCAAAGCGCAATGCTCTATGGAAGCAAACCACCACCATCTGGCTAACAAGTTGCTCCAGAGCTTCCCCAGGCCATAACTGCACTTTGAGCACCTCTCTTCTTTGGTACGTTCCCCAAAGTCTTCTCCATGCCTATCCCACAGGTCAGATTTGCATTCTCTCGCACTCTCAACGCTGGCAATTTCTCTCTCCTCAAGAGCAGCAGAGTAGTGGGGCTGTGGTGACTCACCCAGCTTCCCCATGCCCCTTACCAACCGTTTGTTTGTTTGTTTGAGTGAATTGTATTGTTGGAGCCTCGTTGCCACGTGTGTAACTATACATTTTTTTTTATGGCAACCAGAAGTTCAGTTTTATAAACAGATGCTGTTGTGGGCCTCTATTACTCAGCTGGATCAGCGTCAGTCTTTTTTTCCAGGCTGCGGTCTCTTGTGCAGCACACTGAGTCAGACACAACCCTACACAGATTTCTTTGAATCGCTGGTTTCCTCCCTGCCTCTTGACTCCGTGCCAACGGAGCAGGGCGTAGCTTCATTTTTTTTTTTCCCCCCCTTCTCTCTCTCTCTTTAAAGGCAGACTGATTCATAGTAACTCCTTTAAAACAGAGCGTAAGGGACACCACCCTTGCACACCACCGGAGGAAACTTAAGCAAGAGTCACTCCCCTTCACTACAGCTCTGCACTGCCGGACAGCAGCGCTGCAGCCCAGCGTGCTCCCGCTTCCAGAGGCGCCAGGACCGGCCCCAGCCCACACGGTAAGAACTTCTCCTGAAAATCCTTAGCGACTTCACTCGCTGGTGGCTCATCCTCTAAACCAGAAGCTCCAGGCTGCTTTTCTCCCTTGCTCTGCCTGCTCTCTACAACTCTGCGTTTGCGCATGCTATGGACTGCACCTTATCCTTTCAGCTTTTACTTTGAAATCCAGCTGCATCGCAAGGCAAATACAGCCAGGCGCGACGGTTGCAATCACAGAGCACCGGCTCCTGCTATGCTATTCCTGCCTCCAGGGCATGTGCAGCCAGGACAAAAGCACTGAAAGCCCTACCTGAGCCAGCTGTGGTGCAGGAATTGCCACACTCTTTTTGAACAGCATAATTTATGAACATGGGAAAACGTCTCACTGAAATCAGGGCTGCAGGTTCAGCACTCCTGGCTTTTGCCTCGTGTTTTTCTGCACATCTGTGTTTTTATTCCCCCTCTATCAGCAGTTAGCCAAGCTCTAATTTCAAACACCAGTGATCATTCCAAGAGAAGTCCGAACAGTGAACAACCCTAGAGGTGCAGGCTCTGGGAGAGGAGCACAACAGCGAGGAGCTCTTTCTTCTCTTTGCGCTGGGGCTTCAGCTCCTGAGCCTGAAGACAAGCCCCAGTTCTCACTTCACCAATGGCACACAATCCATAAAAACGTATGCAGTGCTTTCCTTGGCAGCACAGAGCCTGGAGCAGGGAGCTCTGAGAGGCATTTAGGGAGAGGGTGGAATTGCTGAGAGCACCACGGGCTGCATCACTGTGGGGGAAGCTCCATTGGAAAGTGTAGCATCGCACACACCACTAATTTTCTCTATTCTGCCTTTTTCCATGCAATCTCACCCCTTCCTTCCCCTTTTTTCACCAGTTCTCTTAACTTCATCTGTCTGCTTATAGTCTTCATCCTGCGGTCAAATCTCTGAACTATTTTTGAGGTGTGAGAAAGGGAGTGGATCAAAGCAACTTCATTGGCACTAGGTTTTGGTTCCTGTTGCAGAAACCCAGCCCTCGCCCGCACAGTTTTATCCAAAAGAGACTGAAGAAGTACTGAGCTCAGTCCAGCTGGGGATCCCTGGGCTCGGGTTGGTGCTGTGGACAGTGCTATAGAAATGGCTGAAAAGCTGAACTGATCTTATTTTGCGGCAGTAGGATGGGCTTCCCGACTGCTTGAGATCCCTTCTGGCCCTACAGCTTGTGGCTCAGTCATGTCGAGGTTCCTCCTGTCTGAGAAACAGATGTGTCAGTGGAAGGAAGCTGGCTGGGGCACTGAGTGTTTCCAGGCTCGTTAGCAATAGTTCTGGGTAGAACACATTTTAGGAAGCTGTCTCTTACCATGATTAATAACAAAATCAGTCTCTAAAAAAAAAAAAAATCTGTAGCCAAGAGCAACTTTCTCTCAAAAGCTTTGAATTCCTCAAGGCACCTCTGAGAGCAACTTTGCCCAGGGACTGCCCACTTGACATTTCAGGATGGAGTGGGATTCTTTTCTGAGTAAACATATAAGAGGGATATGGGCATAAAAAAATGCAAAAACCTGGAGCCTGTTAACTATTGTTCCTATGATAACAGGGTTTCAAGTAATCTGAATGGCTCCACTGCCTCCCCCACCCTGCTCCCCTCACACCACTGTCAAACCTAGGGACAGCATGGGCTTAACGGCAGCTTATTTCCAGCCCCAACACTGGAGATCAGCATATGAGAAGCATCAAAACGGCAGTGCCTAGAAGCACCCCCTGAAAGACAGCTCCTTTAGGCAAGGCTTGGCACGTGCACATCAGCAGGCTCCAAGGGAAAGCTCTCCCATGGCTATGACTAACCACGGGAACGCTCGGCCGGGCGAGCCGGGCATCCCCGCAGCACGTGCCAGCCCGTGCCATCCCAGGGCAGGCATCTGAGCGGGATGGAGCCATGCCCAGGGAAACACCACGGGACAAAGGACAGCGTTTAACTGGGAAAGACCCAGTTCAAGGGTGGGCCTCTCAAGAGTTGCAGCGTTGCTAGTGTTCCCCGCTACCCTGCTGAGGTCACAGAGTGCTGGGCTTGGAAAACCAGCCCTGCTGGCCTAGCTGGTGGTCTTTCTGTCAGCGCAATGCATGCAGGACTGGCTGTTTGCTAGCCTGGGGTGGAGCAGAGGTTGCGTTTTGAAAGAGCTCGGGGCGATGTGCTGATAACAGCCAGCATTGTTCGGCAAAAGACCCGTCTTGGGGGCCTAGCTTGTAATGAAGCAGGAGGGGATTTGCTGCAATTTCTCTGTTCATGAGCCACTAGGCTGCAAGGCTGGCCCATGGCACTCAGCCTGTACTTGCTCGAGTTTCCTGAGAACAGAAATGGCAGGAATGTGCAGGAGGTACAGCCTGCTTCCTTAGTTGTGCCTTCTCCCACTCTGCTTCCTAAGTCCCATCAGACATGGATCACAGAGCAAACACCCTGTTCCAGAGCACATTTTCCCTGCCACCCGAGTCCTCTTTGGCTGCGGATGGGTGCTCTCTTGGCCACAGGCTGCACCTGTTGGCAAACTGTGTTGGACCTGACTATTGCTGGATTGGTATTTGCCCTCCGACCCTCAAATGCCCCACTAGGCAAAAAGCATCACGGCTAGACTCCTTAGCTCTCAAAGGGCTCCTATCACTCTACCCGTCAGTAGGGAGGTACCAGGACTGCAACCCAGTTCAGTTCAGTGTAGCTGCTGGGTGCAGCACTTGTTTCTTTTCTTCCCTTCTGTTCTGATGCAAAAGTCTACTGAAAACTGGCCAAAAGATGAGATTTCTCTACCATTCCTTCAAGACAGGGAGAATCTGGAGCCCACAGGAGCTCTTTTACCCCTTCAGGGGGAGAATGAGGAAGCGGGTTTCCTATCTCCACAGAGAGATGGATTCTTTGTACTTCACTAGTGTCTTCTTACAAGTGTGAACTCTTGCTGATACAAGACAGGACAGACCAAAAAGGAAGCTCCTTTTTGGTCCATTCTCCATGGCTCTGCTCATTTGACAACGCTTGCTAGGACTGATAAGTAACTGATAGCTAACCCATGCTGGCCATGAATAAATGTGCCTAACCACCTCAGCTCAGCACGAATGTGACTGCGCTGATCCTCTGTGAGAGCCAGCTCACAGCCAGGCATCCCACAGCATGACAAAGGCTCCAGCAGCAATTCACCCTATAAACTTACCAGTGGGAAAGCGAGTGACGCTTTTCTTATACCGCTTTCTGCTGTAACACTCCCAGAGAGGGTAGCAAAGAAGCACATCTGGAGGCTGCACTCCGGAGCACAATTTTTGCAAAACCTGCCAGAAGTCTTTTGCAAAGTACCTCCCGAGTCCAAACAGCTGGACAATGCACAAAGCAAGTTCTGGCCAAATCTGTCAAATCTCCCCCTGAACTGTTTGCAGCAGGGCAAAGAGTATCAGGAAGCTGCTCTTTCAGTAACACCGAATTGTGACCATGCCTTGTCATGGTATGAACAGGCTAGGCCATCTGAGCTCCCAAAACCACCTTTCCCAAGCGACAGGTTTCCAAGCTCGTGGTTAAGATTTATCCCCTTTCCTTCACGAAAACCAGCAGGCAGGAGGAGATGCCCACAGTGAGAGCCCAATGATCCTAGGTTAGGTC
Source organism: Tinamus guttatus (assembly GCF_000705375.1). The sequence continues at coordinate 749,777 of NW_010587667.1, read as the reverse complement.
ACCCTCAGCCACAAAGCGCAATGTAGTGAGTTGTGAGTATCAGTGTGGCTGAAGGCTGGTGAGCAATGACTCACATCCAGGGCTTAGTTATCGCTATGTGAGGCCACCTGGCAATACGTTCAGATTAGAGGAAATCCGGAGCAAGGGCCTTTGCTGCCCCTTTGCTCTTGCGGGGCAGAGTTTGCTCAAGTAGCAAAGTTGTAAAAGCAGCTGCCACGATCCGGTCCAGTGTCCACATTCCTCTCGTTCCTGAGCGACACCTCCCCGGTGGCCTGAACAAACCTCTGGAAAAGACAGGATGAGCAACGGGAGCAAGAGAAGAGAGCGGAAAACCCCCCGTGCTCGGTGCAGGGGGGCCAGGGCGTTGGCGCGGGCGGCGGCAGGACGAGGCCCCTTGCGGAAGGGAGGCCGGGCCGCCGTGCGGCTCCCGCCTGCCTCCTAGCCGGCCTCTGCAAACTGCAGGCGGCACGGAGGGAGCTGCACACGCAGCCTGACATCTGGTACAGGCGATTTCTGCATACAACGTGAGCTGTAGTAACCCTTGTTTTGCATGGTTCTGCCAGCCCATACTAGTCACAGCTGTAAGCAGCGCTTCCAAAGCCAGATAGGGCATTTTACTACCTGATTGCCCGTATCCTGCCCTGCAAAGACCACAGACCTACTCCAGGCTGCACAGCATCCTCTTGCTTTTTCTTTATACATAGGAATTAATCTTCTACCCATGTCCCCACTATCACTCCTGCACTGTGGGTTGAAAGAAGGAACTATCAAACAATTTTGCTATTTGATCCTGCTCAGTCTTTCTCAAGCTGGTTGCAGGGGGACGCCCTCAAAGCACAATGATCCAAAACATCAGACCCTTCATATGCCTGAATCATGCTGGCCTCAGGTAGCGTGGCATACATGATACTGGCAAGTTGGCAAGTTTTCCAGTCTCTGGGGAAAGGGAGGCTATCAGATGAGGAGTCATTTCTTTTTCACAATCATCCTCAACTGAAAAAAATAAAAGAGGAAGATCGTTAGAAAATTGTCTACGAAAACCAGAGATTTGCAAATGCAGCTAAAACTACAGCAAATGGGGATTCCACAGACCTTCCACCTCTGTCTAAAGGCTACTGGAAGGGAAAAAAAGATGCCCAGCAGAAAAAATACAAGAATTTTTGCTGACACCACAGTGTAATGTTGACTTTCCTGCCAGAGATGTCAGATGGTCATGACGTGGGCACTGACAGTGTCATACACAAATAAATACATGCACCCAGAAAGGAATCATAAGCTTGGAAACACATACAAACACAGAAACCACAAACAACATAGGGGGAGCCATGCCAGCTGCAGGTGCACACCCTACACACTCCACCTCATCCCAGCATCTTTTCAGAACCACTGCAAGTCTCAGGAGCTCTCAGCCTTTCTCTGTGTCTAAGCAATCCATCCAGGAAGCTAGAATACAAAGCTTAGGGGGCGAGGGTGCTCTGTAGGTGCAGAGGGACACTTCTGTGCCTCCTGCCAGCTTTGAGCCCTCCTTTCCCATCCTCTCTCTCCTACTCTCTGTTCATCAGTCCTGGTCCTTCTCTGGTGCTCCAAGTGCACAGAGTGACAGCGCTTTCCTGCAGCAGTGGCTGTTGGCTGCCTGCCAGACCCCAGGCAGCTGTCTCTTCCCTTTCCTACTATCAAGCAAGCTTTGGAGTTTGTGTTGATGTTGTCACACGGCTGAGTGCTCCAGGGTGGTTTCTTCCTGAGAAAATGCCAATTTCTCAGTGTTTGCCCTAGGAGCTCCGACATTTCCACACTCTCGGATGAATCATGAGCCTAAGAGCTGGAAAACCCTTGTGTGTCATCTTTTCTGACTCCCTCTTGTGTCTTGCAGCAAGAGGAGGTACATTCCTAAGGGTGCATTCTTGGGGGCTTTGTCTGGTCCCATAAGAAATGATTCATATGCTGAGCTTTACCACTGTCTTGGGAAGGCAATTCCCCCGATCCCTTGGAGAGCGTACCACCCAAAATGCTTCTGAAGAACCAGACAAAACCTTCCATTTGCATAGGCCTATTTTCTTATTTTGAGTTGTAGCCTCCTGGGATAATCTGCACTTCCCTTCATGTTCATACTCATCTGCTACTTGTACAGCTTTGCTGCGTCCTATCTGGTCAGCGCAGGTAGCACCCATGCATGTGCAAAATTCTCTTAACTTGTTGCCGTAAATCAGAGGCTCCAAAGGTCACTGTGTGCTCACACATACCTTCTGCCTAACCCTTTTCTCAGACACGTGAAATCTCTTTCCAGAGTTACCTCCTCATGCACATTGCTATTAAAAGCATCTGACCTGTAAACTGAGGCAGGCCAGCGTGTCAAACCAAGTTTTCAACAGTTGTGCTGGCACAGAGTGGTATACTCATACTCTGATTTCAGCTGGATGTGAAGCAAGAAGCAGAGAAAAGCAGAAAACAAGACCATTTCCTTTGGTTGCTTAAAGTTCTCATGAGCCTTTTGATACCAATGTGAGGGGTCTAAAATCACCGTGCCACCAGAATGGCACAGAGATTTTACCCTCCGCGCAGCCTGCCAAATGAACCTGGGCTTGATGAAAACCCACACTCACTTCACATAGCAAGGCATGCAATTGCTGTGGAACCAAGATGGAGTTAAGGCTTAAGATCACTCAGAGGCAGATCTACAAACTCTGCAGAAGTTTTTACCCCATCCTGAGATTTCCCACACTGATCACAGCAGCATTCCTATTTTTAGGTTGTCTTTGCTCTGCAGAATGCACCAGTGATATGGCTGGTAGTGTATCATCATTGTGTCATCTCAAATAGCATCAAATCATTTTTCTTTTCTATCCCTTCCTCACTAATTTCCCCCTTCCTTTCACAGTCGCCTTGGCTCTGTTTTGAACCATCAGGATTCCTGTACCTGGGCAGTGTGTGACTCTTTGCTCTGGCTTTTCTAGGAAGCCAGAAAAGAGGATGGAAGGCCACCACCAAACACAGAAACATCTTATACACTTCCCCTCTATTCCTTCTACTGCAATGCACCTTCTGCCATAAGCAGGGACCACGACCTAATCTGGCTTGTCCTCCTGAGTAACCGGCTCCCTGTATTTGAGGAACCATATCACAGGCCTTTGTTATATCTCCAAGTGGCACTTTGCATTCCACCTTGATGCTATGCTAAGCAGTAATACAAGGACAAGGACTCACTTCTCCAGACTGTTCTCCAGATACAGGCATCCAAAACACTTAACTAGATAGAGAGCCTACACAGAGGACTGTATTTTGTCCGCATGGGAGGACTTATTTTAGTGGACAATGCTTGCTTGCTTGAACTTGAAATGGAGTGCAGCAAAGCCGTGTGTTGTTTCCCAGTATGTGCATTCTCACCATGGATAAAGAAATAGTCTCTACCCAGAGTCTGAGTCTGTGTTGAAAACTGCCACAACTGTGATTCATGACTACTCTTGGTGGGGCCTGTCATTTCTCCACATTATTCAGTGCAGAGACAGGAAACTCAGTCCATTTTCATCAGTGCATAGATCTTCTCTCTCCTAAGTCACCCAGGCTGATCAACAGGTGCATGACTTGGGCCCTTTGGTCCCCACCAGCCTGTCCTACCTTGGTAGTTTTTCTACTCGTAAGTCTCAATCCTGTTTTTCTTTGTGTGGCCTGGGTCTCTCATCAGAAAGATGTATCAGGAGGCTCACTGCAGGATTCATTGCCGAGTTGCTTGACTGGTTCTTGAGAAGCAGCTCTAGAAAGGACAGATTGTCCTGAACGCTTGCAGGGTTAAATAATTGTAGTTTTCAGAGCTTTAGGGTGAGTCAGTGGAAAAAACTGGCAGCTCCAGGAAGGCTAAGACTGACTCATAGTCCAAGAAGAGCCTGAGGATCTCCAAATCCAGCTACAGTTAGGTAGGGCAATGGAAGAAGAGGCATTTGCATGCAATTGTGTCCTGTTGCTTCAGCAATGTGACCCCACCCTGTAGCGGAGAAAGATGTCTCACAGTTAACAAATGGAAAGAATATCCTGTCAGTCACCACAACTCTGCCAGCTTCTGTTTAACAGGAGGAGAAGTCCGTGCAGAGATAGCAATGACTCTTTTTTTTCAATGCCTTTCACCCACTGCTTCATCAGAATTGTTCTCCACTATTTTATTTAAAAAGCAAGGAGAGATGAAGGAATGGGAAAGTGAATGAAAAGACAGGGAGGCCTGTGCTTTAACTCACAAAGAACTCAAACTAAGCTGCAAATCTGTATTCCCTGGGGAGTTTGCATTTGATATCATGTGTATTTAGGGAGAGGTGCTGACGTTCTCAGGAAGTGGGTACACTGAAAGCACCTGAACTAACAGCGCTTTCAAACAGTGCAAGAACTGGACAGAAAAAGCAAGGGAAAAAAAAAGTGCTTTTTTTTTTTTTTTTTACACTGTGCTGGTCAAAGTTCTTTTATTCTTTACATTGAAAGGTAACATTTTCCCTTATTTTCTTTTCTGAAGGCAAACAGAAGATGCATTTAAAAGTGACTGTTCTAATTCTTTATGGCGTCACGGAAGTAGGCTGTTAGTCTTTCAAGTGCAGGGCTTTTTTGAAGGTCAAAAATAATAGGCAAAAAGCCTGCTAGAATTCTCTTTTAAAGAGATCTGGAAAAAATTTTCCATCCAGGAAAGGATGAAAGTTCAGCTACTGTGTGCAAAGGCACAGGCAGTCAATTCTGCCACAATACCTACCAATATACTATACCAGCAATAGTAATCCTTACAGCTCGTGTAAGAGACAAAGTAATCTGAAACAAAGATGACTGGTAGTTAAAGGGATGGGAGGAATTGAGTCAGAATCTGTTCAAGGAACCTGCTATTCATGCATAATTTAGTCATGGTAACAGCAACAGCTTCTCAATTTAAGGTACAGTGGCACAGTGCAGGTATCTAGATCAGATGCCATCCAGGATTTTCAAATTCTGGTTGCTTTTGTAATCAGGGGAAAGAAGGAGGTCGATGCTTTTGTCAGATGTGTTTAGGAGGCAGTCTCGGCATAGCTCTGAGAGCCTGTCTTTCAGCACTGATGAACACCCAAATGGCTCTCACTACAGTCAGAGAAGATCTTCTAAAAAGTCTGCACTTCCTTCCAGATCATCACTGAGGGAGGCACGTGCTCCAGTTCCTGTGACCAGAGAAGATGCCATCAGTCTTTAGCCAGTTAGGAAAATCAAGCCCTAGATTATGAAGCATTTACTAGGACATACCAAAGCAGACAAGAAAGCCAGGCCCATCTTCAGCAAGCCAGGGCTACCCAGCTCTAGAGAGATTTTCCAAGCAAAGGAAACCTTATGTTTGCCAAGTTCTTGCTGAAGAGATGGGATAAAACACCAAGTCCAATCTGTGTTTTAAAGAATATTCTTGCTTGGCAGGGGAGGAAGCGACCTAACAAAACTGTTTCTCTGGCCTCCAGAGCTCTAGGAATTTCACTTGCTTATTAGCTAATATGAATTTAGACAAAGAACCACTGACAGAGAAGCCTGCCTAACCCCTGATGTTTGGGAAGTAAGTATCCAGAGTGGGGAAAAGAATAGCTGCAGCACTTTACAAGAATATACCCCCATACATGGCCACAATGAGAGGAAAGAAAGGGAGTGGAGAAGGTGGAGTCAGTGAGTAAGAGGAAAACCATTTATGGAACTTCACAAAGCTTTCTGTCACAGGCTGCATGAAAGACATCATAAAATGTATTTGTGCTGTCCCATGACAATGTAACCACACCCTGTACAAAAGGTGACAGCATCAAACTTCATCTGAGTCACCTAGACCAAAATAACTTGACAGCCAACATTAATCAAACATTTGATACTGCTCTTCAGTTCTACTGAAATTAGAGGAAAAGAGAGGGGAAAGCAGCATTGTCAACTATCTAGGAAGCAGTCCTTTCACTGGCCGCACAGCGGACCTAGATTTTTTTTCTGTCTTATTTCTGTGATTCCATTGCCCAGACACTTGTAAATGCCTGGAAGGAGGGAAAAAAAAAAAGTTTCTCTCACTTTGCTTGAAGTGCTTGCACTCACTCTCACAGTTCAGACTTTGTTCCTTTTAGTTCATAGTTTCAAGGAAGAGAAGGAGAGCCCAACGACCTTTATGAACAGTGTTGTAAGGGCTATGCAAAATACATTCCCCTCCCCTCATATGCCTTGTCTTTGCAATCACATGCTCATCAACGATTGGGAATCTTACAAAAAGTAAAAGCATGCAAGGCACAGAGGTAAAAAAAGAGAGAGAGAGAAAAGAATAAAAAAGATACAAGAAGAAAGAGAAAAGAATTTGCATTACAAGAGAATCTTATTGCAGCATTAAAGTGATCTGACTGCCTCGAGCTTTAAAAGGGAAGCAGAGGCAGTTTCCATTACAAATCTTAGCAATCAATCATCTTCCTCTACCTCAGAACACCTCAGTGGCTTTTCTGTTCTGGTTATTCTCTTCGTCACGTAACGGAGCAGGCCACTGTGTCCGCTCTCCATCACTATACAGTGTCTGATTTACCCATGAAACAAGCATTCCTTAACTCCACCACCCCACTAATGTCCCAGACCAGCTGGAGAAAGGAAAAGGAGAATAGAGGGAGAGAATCTTGCCTGACCCCTGTGAATCCTGTGGGCAAACAACTCAGTTTCCTGGAGGGTAGGCCTGGAGTATGTCATTTTCTCTTTACATAACCACACACCAATTTAAGCAACCTATGTATATACTCAGGCTATTTTTAAAATGTCCCCAAGCTAACTACCCCTGTTCTACATCTCATCCCAGACTGGTTCCTTTACCTCCACGCTTTTTTTAACCATTTGAGCAATTCTCCCACATATTTTGACAAAGGCTTTCATGTAAATAAAGCTTACAGTAATATTATTCTTCAGTGCAGCCCTTACCTTCTCTGTCTTTCCTTCTTCCCCTCCAGAACTCCCTGCCTCTGTGACACCACCAAGGAAGGACCCAAGATGTTGGTGCTACTGGCTGGTATCTTCGTGGTCCACATTGCCACTGTCATCATGCTCTTCGTCTCCACCATTGCCAATGTAAGTAGTGGCTACCTTGAATGAGACAGCGAGCTGTGGTAGTTTTCCATAGCAATAGCCCTTTCTACCATGGGCAGACAGACCTGCTGTTAGATGATCCTAGCTACAGCCTAGGAACAGACAAAGATTAAATAAAAAGTAGTGAGTCAAAGGCATGCTCACAGAGCAGAGAGGTGCAGAATTCAAGAGGACTCAGCTGTACCAACCGAATCCAGGCTGCCTCCCTGACAGCACAGGAGCCTCTGCTCAGACGATTTGGTTTAGGGCTTCAGCCTCAAGAGTCCACCTGAGCGCTCCTTGCTCCAGACAGAGATGAGCACACAAGATTAGCACATGATAGTTTGGAGCTGATATTTATCACTCCATCTGGCAGTCTGTTATATAATTATATGGTTTCCCATGCCTGTCTGCTTTTGTGATAATAGTTCGCTTGCAGGAGCTGTTCAGGCAGCCACGAATACAGCTCTTAACATTACACCTTCCCGTGACATACGAGAACCTCGCAGCCAAAACTGAGGGGACAGTGAGGAACGGCCGCTACTCAAGAGGCCCAAAGGACCGGGGGCACGAGTGCTCGTCCCGTGCACCAGCAGCACCCCCTGGCCACCCCTGGCACCACCTTGGGGGCGCCACCCGCGTGGCTGCCCTGCCCGGGGTCCCCGGGGCGGCCGGGGGAGCCCGGCGCGGGCGCCATTCCGGCCGCGCCGCCGTGCCCGGGCGGAGGGGGACCCCTGGCGGCAACGAGGGCCCCCTGGCTGCAGGGAAGGTGGCCGGGGACCGGCTCTGTGCCCCTCGGCCAGTTGTCTCTGGGCCCTCCCCTCCTCGCCACAGACGAGGGCGCTGGCGTGCCCTCCTGCCCTGCGTTCATTGCTTGCCTCTTCCCCTGAGTCCTGCTGCCCGTCTCACCACAGGAAGGGGAGAGGATAGTTGGAGCAATGTTCACTGTATTACGGGAACAGATTTCCTCTCTGTTTTGTCTGGGCAAATGAAACACTGCTCGTCTTTCCAAACCTTCCGTCATCTCCCGCCCACTTCGGATGTTCGTCTGTCGTTGACACATCCTGATTTTTCTGCTGTCCCTCTTGCGGCACTTCAGCCGCCGCTGTTCCCCGTGTGGGTTGATCTGACAGGAGGCCAGGGAGATCCTGGCCAGCAGATCAAAGAAGCCCCCTGCCATGGCATAACAGTTTTATCCTCTTTCAGGTCTGGATGGTGGGTTATTCTGACACAGTAAAAGCCTCTTCAGGACTGTGGCTACTGTGTAACAGGAGCTGCAGGCAACTGGTGGTGTCCTCCAGTGATGATGGTAGGCTACATTTTCATTTTCACGGTGGTGATGATTTGCAGGACATGGGTATGCAATGCCAACGTTGAGGCCTGACCCTCTCTACTCTGTTCTTTCTATGTTCATAGCATCCCTCAAGGCAGTACAAGCTTTTATGATCCTCTCAATCATCTTCTCTGTCATCGCACTTGTCATATTCGTTGTCCAGCTGTTCACCCTAGAGAAAGGCAAACGATTCTACATCACTGGAGCCGTCATGCTGGTTTGCTGTAAGTATGGACCCCTTGTGATGGCTCTGCATGCCTCCCAATGCCCCTGTGAGCACAAGTAGTGGCACGTGTCAGCTACACATGGCTATGAAGGGGAGGTCATCAGTCAGCTGAAAGCTTCTAGGGGCCCAATTTTTTTGATAGAGCATTGAGGAATTGGAAAGAGATCTTTCTTATTTAATTCAAATAATGAAAATATTTTCAGATCTTCTTTATAAAACCCCATAGCATTCAACACATGGCATCAAAATGTCTGCAGACAGTGTTATTGGTTCCCTCATAACAAAGGTTTATTCCCCATGGCATTCACTAAACGAGTCCCAAGTGTCTTCTGTCTTCATGTCTCCAAGAGAAATCCTCCAAAAATAAAACTAATGGGCAGCAGACCATCTCTCAGGTGGCACAATATACGCATTATGCTCTCAAGGGGTGCCAGTATTTCTTATGTCCTGCAGCAATGCTGGTTTCTGTGTGTTTGCCAACCCTTTTTTTCTTTCCTGCCTTCTTTCCTGCAGGGCTGTGCATTCTGATTGGAGCCTCCATTTACACAGCTCGGTTCGCAAAGATGAGTGGGTTCCAAGAAGTTCACCACGGCTACTGCTTCATATTGGCCTGGATCTGCTTTTGCTTCAGTTTCATCATTAGCATACTCTACCTTGTTCTTAGGAAAAAATAAGGCTGATGGGAGTGCAGGGGAGAGGGTTGGCTACAGGGGACAGGGAATAATTGCTCTGCTGAGAGAGTTGCTGGGCCTATCGAAAAACCGGAAACAGCCACCATCACAACCACTGCCACCACCACAGAAAAATAACTAACAGACCAAAAATCCGCTCAGAAACATATTCACCAACCTGAGGGAGAAGCAGCTGTGATTGATCACTTATTCCTGGGGCTGTTGGGCCAGAAATCTGCAAGTGACCCAGACAGCTGTTCTGCTTTTCTGCAAACATCGTACCTTTACAAACTGTCAAGCTCAGCAATGATGACTGAAGGGTACCACGAAAATGAGGGCTCCATGTTTTTCCCTTCTTAGTGCCCTTCCCACTTATCTCTTGGTGTGCCTTGTGGGTTGGGCAGCAAGGCTTACAACCCTTTTCTTGTCCATTGAAAAAAATGGGATGGGCCTTTTGTTACATTTTTTTAAAATATATACATATATATATATGCATATATATGAAAGTTAAAGGCATTAAATTGAGAAACAGCCCAAAAGAAATCAGCTGAAACTGATGTTAAAAATATTGGAAATAAGGCAGAAAATTTTTGCTGTTCTGTTTTCTATTTGACATTCTCATGGTTGAATCAGATATAGGTAGGATGAACAAACTTAGAGGCATGGAAAAGACAGAGGGAGAGAGAGAGTGGGATACAGAGACAAAAGGAAGGTGTGCAAGGGTTCCTGATTACAGAGGATACACTTGCTCAATGATGCATGTGGAGGGAGTCATTTGGCTGTATGTCTGCACTAAATCCTCCTGATTAGCTCTATCACATGCCAGCATGTGCAATGTAGCACTGCTGTATTGCACGTCTTAGGTAGGTAGTATTTTTTTCACAACCAGGACATAGCATTAACTGATAGTCCCACCTTGTGAGGCAGCTCATCTCAAAGGCAGATGCTACTGGTTAAGAGAAAACTTATTCCATATTGAGAGTCTTGGAGAGATGAGGCAGAACCTGAATTCTGTCCCTTGGTGCATGACCTTAGGCCAGTCACTTAACCTGGTGCTTTTACATCTGCCAGATTTTTCCGTAAAGCTCTACCTACCTCCCAGGGTTGCTGGGAGATTTTTATGTCCACTCTGTAAGACAAGATCCCCATGTGAAAGAGTGCATGGGAAAGTTAAGCCCTACTATTCCTGCAATCCACATGTTTCTGCCACTCTGAAGAATCTCAGTTGCAAATGGAATTTATAAGGGACAAGAGGTCAAAACTTGCTGTGACTCCATCCATAACTAAAAGGCAGAGAACATCAAAAGCATGGGTGCAGATTGTGTATGAATGCTATTCTCTCTCTCCCTCTCTTTCCCTCTCTCTTTCTGTTACATTCTCCTCCTATACCTCCTATATAGACTGTCAATTTGGTGGGTATATTCTAGTACTGTATGTTGCTGTTTCATTAACAAAGGTTATTTCGTATGCAGTCATTGTAAATATTTTGAAATGCGTATTTTTAACTTTGAGGGTATAAAAATACAATCTGATTCCCTTTATTATAAAGAGTTCTGCTCTTGCATTTTTATTTTTTTTCATTAGTGTTTCAGATATTTGTTAACAGAAACATTTGAGTTCTACTAAATCAAAGCTCAGTCTCATAGGATACAGAACTATCACTTCCTCCTGGCATGTCATCATATGAGATTTCTCATTTTGGAGGGGAGGAGGAAGCAGAACAACTCCCTGAGCCCTTGTTTCACGTTCTTTGCAAGCTCAGGCAAACATTATGGCCTTAGTAACAATAAGTTCCAGAGCCAAGCTTTGCTTCATATCCAGGAGACCTGGAAATGTACTTTATTGCTCACACTGACACTCTGGCAGAACCTCCTGTCTGTGGAAGCTGGCACACAAGAATCCACAGTATTTATGTCCTAGGTCAACCCTGAGCACAGCAAGTCCTAAAGTGAAATTGCCAAGATGTTTGTCTCAGTCACTCGACTTCCTCCTTAGATTTGCCTTACAGAATCACAGAATCGTTGAGGCTGGAAGGGGCCTCTTAGAGATCATCTAGTCCAATCCCCCTGCTCAAGCAGGGACACCCAGAGCACGTGGCACAGGGTGGCATCTAGGTGGGTTTGGAAGATCTCCAGAGAAGGAGACTCCACAACCTCTCTG
>NW_010587667.1:723981-738091 GCF_000705375.1 Tinamus guttatus | reverse complement strand
CACTCCCTCGACCTGCTGGCAATGCTCCTCCTGATGCAGGCCAGGATCCCATTGGCCTTCTTGGCCACGAGGGCACATTGGTGCCTCATGGTTAACTTGTTGTCAACCAGGACTCCCAAATCCCTCTCCGCAGAGCTGCTTTCCAGCAGGTTAACCTCCTAATCTGTACTGGCGCCTAGGATTATTTCTCCCCAGGTGCAGGACCCTGGACTTGCCCTTGTTGAATCTCATGAGGTTCCTCTCTGCCCAACTCTCCAACCTGTCTAGATCCCTCTGAATGGCAGCACAGCCCTTGGGAGTGTCGGCCACTCCACCCAGTTTGGTATCATCTGCAAACTTGCTCAGGATGACTCTGTCCCCTCATCCAAGTCACTGCTGAACAATCTGAACAGCTCTGGAGCCAGTACTGACCCCTGGGGGATACCACTGGCCACAGGCATCCGACTAGACTTGGCCCCATTTAAGAATACCCTCTGAGCTCTACCATCCAGCCAAACACATCAGCAGAGCTGCAGCATCATCTAAGAGCCCAGAATTCCATGACACATGCAGATCTCAGCAAAGTTGGGGTGCATTCCTGTAAACCATGATATACCCTCCAGATGAGATCTAGAGGGAAGCAAGTTGGTAGGAAAGTTTTCCTTATCCAGTAGGCCACTTTAGAGTGAGCTAAAAGACTAACAATGGGCAGAACTCTAACATGAATCTTTAGCAGCTGACATTTTACCAAAGCAGCACCTCAGACCCTGCAGCAGGGTGTGGTATGGCGTGGGTGGGCGCTTGTCCTGAGGTTAGCCAGGCCCAGGAGCCCTGCTGTGCCTCGTTCTCTTTGACACTCCCAGGAGTGCAGGCCACCAAAGACCACTCAAGCGCTGTGCAGCTCGGCTCGTCTATCTATAGGCTAACACTGGCAGCTCATATGTAAGCTAGGAGCTGAGATGGGGAATACTAGGAGACACAAGCCAGGGAACTCGGGGGAAACACTCCCACTGCTTGGTCGTTGTCCATAACCTATTTCTGGCATGGTTTGGATCACATGTGATAATATGACACCTTACAGTCTGACAAGACAATCCCAGTTTTGTCAAGATGTCCAGGACAGGTCAAAGACAATAGTCTCAATTTTTGAATGGTGTTCTTCAGTAACTCTTGCATCACTACCTGCTGTTGTCACTGGCTGCTGAGCAAGGATATGAAGAGTACTTGCCGCTCCAGGCATCTTATTTGCTGAATAACTACTGGAGATTTTTAAAGAGCTGGTGCTGTGGAACTGGTGCTCTTCAGTCTGGAAAAATCACTAGGTCCTCTGATATATGACATCTGACCTACCCTACTCAATCCAGTCCCTGAACTATAGTCAGTCCAAATGGGACAACCTTTGCTCAAGTCTTGGTAACTCTCACCACAAACTTCTTGGGCATTAGGGAATGGAAGCTTGGGAATTACACCAGGCACTGGCCACAAGACCAAATATCCCAAACAGAAAAGCAGTGGCCCGAAAAGATCAATCAGTTACACACAACAAAAGGAAATGCAAAAGGATAGGAGCAAACAGTGCTATTGATTGTGTCATATAACTCGTGTTTGATTGAAAAGCATCTTCAGTATAACCTGAAAGAACACTTACTCACTGCCCCAGAGACTGTATCTGGGGACACATTTAACTGCCATAAATCTGTGAGACCAAATAAATGGTCTACATGCTTGTACTGACTGCCATCACACTACGAGCTTGCAAAAGTGATACAGAGAGTACACCCTAACTGACTTCACTTTTATTTTAAGAGTTTCTAAGGAATGAGGCTAAATAAAAATTCTATAGACAGAAGTCCTTGGTATGATGAGGCATATCAGCACAGACCATTTGGTTTTGTTAGCCATACCCAGAAAGAAGGATTTCCTTACTCAACACAAGGTAAGTAGAGCAGGGAGCTGCTGGAAGATATAAATGAGGGATCTAAAAATGAGGGACAGCCAAGGGGACAAGAGCAAAACACAGAACTCTTCTGACAGAAGTGTCAGGCCATTCAGTCTGGGAAGAAGCAGTCCAATAATTGCTCACATTAACGAGTTGGAAACGATTTGTAAATGTTCACGGGAGTGTTGCGAAAGCTTCTGCAGACAGCTCAGGGGAGACTTCTGCTTTGTGAATGGCAGAAGCCAAAATCGGCCATGCAAAGCAACTGGCTCCTGTGCTGATCATGAGGTGATGACAGCATTGAAATCGCAAACACAACAGCATTTACAGAATGCAGCTGCCTGCCAGCACATCCAGAATGGAAGAAAGGGTCAATTCCCTTGCTGCAAATACAACTGATTGAAGAAAAAAAATGCAACAAATGGGAAAAAATGACAGGAAGCATAAGAGGTAGGCGATTATGCATAAAAGAGTATAGGTCACTTCCACCACTGGGGTAACTCTCTACTGCAGGCATCCAGGATGCAGTTAGCCAAAAAAACATTTAACAGAGGAAAGTAAGAAGAGATCAGCATGAAATATAACTCCACACAAAACATATCCATCCCAGGCGGCAGCCTGGAAATGTGTGCTGCAATTGTACTAGTTCCTTTTATAAGGCTGCTTAATCTTGGGATCATTTACATTTGCAGCTCTGCCACATCAGATAAGAGCAGTGAGGCTACCAATAGATTGCAAGAGGGATTGGGAAGAAATGTTAATCCCAGGCCCTCTGCTCCCACGTTGCACAGTTGGTGAGGTGCATCATTGCGGGTGGAGCAGCTCTCCCCATATTGTCAGAGCTGTGGTATTGGATTTCCATACCCCAGTGATTTGAGACACGATGACAAATCTCATGTTGCACAATTCGACCAAACTACGTGGGTATCTGGTATAAATATACACCTTGTCATCTGCTACACTGCTTAGGAAGCTTGATTGCCTTTCTGCTCAACCTAGTGAGGAAGGCTGTAGCTGGCAGCCTTCCTCCTTTCTACTTCCTCTTCTCCTGTGGATCAGGCTAGCCAGGAACCAGAAAGTGCAGAAGGTGAGGGGTCTGCAACAACATTTTTCGAGGAGTTAAGAACAGGAGCTGTGCTCTTCAGAGAGGATATACTTCAGAGAGGCCCAAAGTACTTTGTCAGTATTTAGGCAACAGAGCTCGACCTGTCTGCAGTAGGGCTAAGGAAAGTGGCAACGCTGTGGAGCTCTGCCCTGTACAGAACTCATGGTCAGAGGTGCTGAAGGAGAGATGCTGGGGGTGCTTTTGCCCTTCTCTACCTTTGAGATAGAACTGCAGGAGGACAGAAAGTTGACTTTCAGAGTTCACAGATGGATTTGATGTTTCCCCTGAGTTTTGTGGAACATCATAGATAATTTCTTCCTCTATAAACAGCTCCCAAAATGAAAGGTTCATTTCATTCACAGGCCCAGTGAGGTGCTTTTGGGGCTTTGCTCTGATGTTGTATGAGAGACAGGGGAATATCAACTGAATCAGGTAGTATCTTGTTAACAGCTCCCAGAAGGCACGCACTCGTAAACACACCAGGGCAGCTTAGCCTAGCAAGAAAAAGGTGCTTGAAGGCACAGCCTGTGAGAACTTGCAGACTGGGGTCTAACATGCACAGGTGAGGAAGGCTGGGAAAGGCCTCCTTTGCATTCCTCACACTGCAGCTGACAGCAGAGCACCTCACTCCTGGGCATTGCAGGCTCCCTGAGAGTCCTCTAGTCCTACTTAATGTCCCTAAAAGCTCAGGCTGCTTGGTATTTTGGGTGAGAGAGCCAGCAGTTCCCAGGATTGGGTCAAAAGATCACACTAATTCAGGTTTGCAGACTCGAGGAGGTTAAAGATGGCTTCTGAACAACTTGAACATATATTTTTTAAAAGGTTTAAATGACTTTCTGAGGGAGGAGAGGCTTCTTGCGCATCACGTAGGAGAAATTTGTCCAACCATGCATACAGTAAGCATGTGGTAAAGAAAGGAGAAACCCCAGGGCTCAGCATCTCACCTCTGGAAAGGGCTTGTAGGCCCTGCAGGAGAGCCAGGGTGCAGGGAGAAGGAAGCAGAGGTGAGCGGCCAGAATGAAGTACTCAGAACCATCCCAAAGACAAGTAGCATGTGCTGCCAAATATTTAGTCCAGCACAGATCTCAATCTCAAGTTAGTATCTAGACAAGAGGGTGGACTGGTAGTCAGTCATCAGGTCCTGCAGAGGAATGGGGCAGCACAAAGGAACGGGGAATTAGATTTATGCATAGGAAAAAAAAAAAAAAGAAATGGTCAGGAAGAACAAACCCCATGGAAAGCCTGAAGGCTGTAACAGTTGTCATAACTCACGGAAGGACAAGTAGGTCAGTGGGGAAGCGCATGGAGGAAGGAGCTTGATAGCTTGGCACCTGCGGCAACTGTCTACCAAGCAGATGGAGCAGCTAAACCAAAGCCTGATCAGGCAGTAGGACAGAGGTTCATTTGCCCAACTCCATTTGCTAGATAAAGCAAAGGGGAACCACTGCAGCCAGTGAACTGTTGCCGGCCTCCATAAGGTCCCTCAGTTCCTGCCCAGCCACCCGGTCGCTGTCCCCCTGAGCCCCAGGCTGGCCAGGGGCAGCCGTCCCTGCGCTGTCACTAGAGGTCAGTAAAGGCCCAGCAATGCCTCTCCTAATGCTCCAAAGGCCCGAGGCAGGGGCACCTCCAGCGCAGGCGGGCGGCCTTTCTCACACGGGGACCGTTGCCTGGCCGGGCAGCCCTGCGGCAGGGCCTGCGCTGCCCGCAGCGGCCACGGAGCCTCCACGGGGCCTCGGCGCCTCCCGGCACCTGCAGCTGCCACCCAGCAGAGGCAACGCGACGGGGGCGCTCATCGCCAACGCGAAACCTCCACGGGGAATGGAGACAGAAGAAGGAACTGCTATAGCCATGGGGACTGTGAGAGCACCGTTTCGAGCTGCCAGGCCGCAAAAGATGGTTCAATTCTCTTAGGCTGCTGAGGGCTATTTTGAGCTCAAGGAGATATATGGGGGTGTCCCTCACTCCTGCAGTTCATACTACTCCTTCCATCTGCTCTGTATTGTCAGAGAAACTGAGGCACAGAAATTGCATTGACTTGAGGCAAGTCGGCTGGAAAGAGAGAATGGAGGGGATGTTGGGGAGGCCCGGAAAGGACAAGACTGCGATCATTTAGGATCTTCACAGTTCATAGTTTAGAGGGACTCTTCCCAGCTACTATGGGAACTCTTTCCATATCTCCTCCCAGTGCATCTTGAGAAAACAGGGCCTCTTCTCAGCTTCTCAGAAAGCAAGCCCCATGGTCTTAAAAACTGATTGCAATAGGCCAAGACCTAAATTTGTGCTAAGGTAACCTGCTTTCAGGGATTTTATTTAATACTGATGAACTGCCAT
Organism: Tinamus guttatus; assembly: GCF_000705375.1. The sequence goes on along the minus strand of NW_010587667.1, from coordinate 732,737 downwards.
AGACATTGATGGGAGCTGCAGAGGCTCAGAGAAGTCCATCAATATAAACAGCTCACCTCAAACACCCAAATCAAAAAAAAAAAAAAAAAAAAAGAAGAGCCCAGGAACCCAGTACAAATCCTGAAACTCCCCAGCAGACATAGAAATCAGACACAGAAATCAGACCAGTCAGTGCTTTTTTGCCCACTAGAATATTTGCAAGGACCTTGCTGCAGTAAAGGCCAAGTTTGTATTTGCAATGTAAAACAAGTAAAACTAGTGGCCGCTACTGTAAAATTGCATGCCAATAGAGAGGAATGACTGCTCTCCTGATGGGGAAAAGGGAAGTCTCATGGGTGGAAACATGTTAAAGTCAAGCAACAGGATACAGATGAAGCTAAGAATAGGAAAAAGTGAGTAGAGAAGAAAAGTCTATTTTTACCATTCAAATTCAGAAGATTTTGCAAAATGTAGAGCACCTGTCAGTTCCAGTCATTCAAGTTCTGGCAGAGATGAGAGGGCTCCAGGAAAGGCAATGGCTTTTGTGGGGCTTTGGACAAGTGTCTCCTTTTGCCTCCTTGTTCTAACTCCTCGGATGGACCCAGATGCCTCCCTTCCCCTCCAGCCACTTGCACCCTCTGCACAAAGCTCCTCTGTAGGACTTCAGGACCCATCCTGTTGCTTCTGCCCTGTCTTTCTGCACACAGGCTGGGACAGGAAGGGGAAAGACTGTGGGTGCAGCAAGTAGATCAAGGGCAGGAGCGCAAGGCTCCGTTTTGCTGCCCCATAGCCTTCCCCATGCTCCACTGTCAGTGCAGGGCTCTGAGAGAAAGAAGGGGATACCCTACCCTGCAGATAGGAGGGAATAAGCTCCTTAGAACATGTCTGCTGCACACCAGGACAGGTAAAACAGGCAATGTGCTTCCCTCTAGCTGCTGTCCTAAGCTGCTGCCTACTTCACCTGTGCCTGCAGATAGCCAGCAACAGCGGGTGGGGAAAGGAGACAGACTACACCATTTCCATAACGTGGCCAGCAAACAAGGGCTTTGGGGTTGGGATTTATAAGCCCTCAAGTGTATACTGATAATTAAAAATCAAGCACATCCAGGTCCAGTGTCCTTTGGAGCAGAACCACTGAAGCACTGGGAATGACACTGCACTGATGTGTAATGCCAAAGGAGCAGTTATTGCACACTGGCCTTTATGGACACTTATATCAGGATGACTCTGGCTTTGACACACAGTAAGCACCTAAGCTGAGCTTCTCCTATGCTGGGTCTTTCTGTCCTCTGTCCCCTCCCTTCTTCTTTCTTTTTTTTGTCCTTTCTTCTTTTTTTTTCCCCTCCATTTTTTCCCCTGCTTACAGGGAAAAACAGATTTTTGCAATATCTGCTTCTAAGAAAAAAAATTAATAAAAACCAGATGCTTTTTATCATGACTCTTTCCTTTCATCCTTCTCTAGAATGACATCTACCCTCTCCCTGCTGAGCAGCAGGAAGCAAAACTTGGAAGAGCTGCAAGCTGCGAGTCATGCAAGAGCCCTTTACTGCCCATGGGAAAATCAGTGCCACTTAGGCCAACACACGCTACAGATAAAAGTACTACTTGCTCAGAGAAAACATGATAGGAAAGTTAGCCCGTTCCTAACTCTCTGACCATTCCAGCTGTGTTGTATAGGCCTCCAAATGCCAGCAAGGCTGTTGTGCCATGGGAGAGTCAGATGCAGATGTAACTCAGATGGAAGGAACTCTGGAGCAGTGCATGCACCACCCCAGCTGGTGCTAACAGGACACATCTATGTGCCTGCATCGTTACCCCTGACCTCAGGATCACTGCATTGAATGAGACTCAAGCAAGACAAAGCTCTTCCTTCATCAAAGTACCCTCTGTTTGAGAAGGTGCCATGGATTGGAAAACACAGATCCTGAGCTCTTGCTTCTCCTTCACCATCTGGAATTGTTCTGTTTATAACACCACCCCTCATGCATTGCTTCATCTCAACTTTCATAGTTTCACATACCATCTTTTACCAGCGTTGAGAGCATGGCTACAAAGTCACCTCTAGCAAGTCTGTGAAGACAGATTTCTAATATTAGAGCTCTAAGTTACACTACCTCTGCCTTTTGGGTCTACTAAAACCTTATGGCTGGTTGCTCCCAACAAGCAAAACCGTTCTACTACCCTCCTTCCCACCTTCAGGACCATCAGATGAGTAATCACAGTGTAAGTAAGTGCCCCTCATCATTAGTTAACGGAGAGCACCCTTCTCCCAGCATGATCCCTAACCCCACTCGTTTTAGGGCTGAGCAGGGTGACACATGCCTCGTGCATCCCTCCAGGAGGGAGAACAGCACACTGCCTCTTTTGGTGCTGCCCTCCTTCTTGCTTCCCACTCTTGCAGGTGCTCAAAGCACAAAGGTTTCTGCTTTAATCCACAAAGCCACCAGCAATTATACTGCATCACATTTGCCACTCTTCTCTATCACGTGTTCTGTCTCCATTCCCACCAGCGCTGAAAGCTTCCAACAGCCCTTACCTTTTCAAAGGGCAATACAGACAGCCATTTACACTTTAAATAGATATTAAAATGAAGCCACCTGCACACCTTCCAGTTCCGAACTGCAGAACAGAGTGATGGATAATGGAAGCGTACCAACACATCAACAGTTTCCAGTAGCAACTGCAGCATGATACCAGCTTCAAACATGGTCAGGAAATGCCTTTTGATATCTAATGTAAGTTTAAACTCCACAAAAAGCTCTAAAAATCAAGGTTTTATTTTCCCCACACCTTGATTTGGTCCAGTGGACTGTGGAGAAAGGCCAAGGTCTAGACACAGAATTAATAATAGAGGTACAGTTTTAATTGCCTATCTGATATTGTTCCCTTTCCAGTGGACCTGCTGCCTCATTCAGCATTCACAAATGCTTCAGGGATGGGGCTGCCTTCCTTGCTCACTCCATGGCTGTATTTATCTGCATGCCAGCAGTGTGCTGCACAGGACACAGAATCCTGCTTCCCTCCTGAGTTTTTCTTTCTGGCTCATTATTACTGCCTCTGAGCTGTTCACAAACACAAAAGGACTTTTGTCTTCCAGTCACCACTACAAAACCAAACCACGATCTCAACCTTTTTAGAGACAGGCATTGAGGCAGATCATAGCCAAAACCCTGCAATGATGACCATTAATTTGGGGCACCATAGTGGCTGGCTGCCTCAACACACAGAAGGAAACAGGTCGTGTGCATTACGGAAAAGTTGAGTCTGTGTGATTTGCTCAGCATCACACACACTACCCATGGTAAAGGCAGGGAGGAAATCAGTTTCTACAATGTACTGAAATGTTCCCAACACAGTTGAGTTTATTCCTCTTGTTGCCCGAGCACAGAATTAGAAAGAATGCGCACACATCTCCTTAAGCTAACGACCCCAGCCCAGGACACTCGATTTGGCAAACACCAGGGAGCTTCCTACCAATGTGAACTTGCAGGTGGGAAATGCAAATGCAGAAACTAGCACCAAAAGGATCATCTAAGTGCCAGCACCAAAGCACCAATGGCCCATATGCATAAACCTCCATGCGTTCCAAGTGCAGCACCTATGCATTTCAGCTGCACTGGGATTTCTGCAAAGCAGACCCTGAGGCTCCTGTAAGCCCTTTCCTCCCCTGCAATAAGTGGCATCTGTGTAGATCTGCTTTTAAACAATTGAGCACAAACTCTGACTTGGCTGAGAACCAAGTCCTGCACATTCGCATCCCAACTTTACGCCTTCTTGCGCATCGAGCCCATCCAGATGGCAGGCTGTGTTTGAGGCTTAATGATCTGCTTCCCCTCCCCCCAGTATGGGCACAGTAAATCACTGGCAAATCTTCCTGATGGTCTTTTAGAGAGAAGAGAGATCAAATACACAGAGTGCTTTAAAATACCAAGTCCTTATAAAATTATGGACGGCAACCATGGTGCAGAGCCTGGATTTAACTGGATGACTTAAAATGTTTGCAAATAATCTTTCCCTGCCTTTCCCTGCCACCTTCCCCCTCACCCAGGGGAGTACTCCAGGCTTAGGACTGTCTCCTACTGATGAAGACTTTTCCAGAGGTCTCGCTGTGGTCTTGGTCACTGCAGCTCTCTGCCTCATGCAAAGAATGGCCTTTAGGCAAGGACAGGTAGACCAAAAATCCCTGAAAAGTCTCAGGAAGACAAGTTAAGAGTTTGGGCTTGGATGGGCAAGAAGAGGTTGTTGGACTGATCTCCGGGGCAGAATTATGTCCACAACATGAGGCTTTGCTGCAATTTCTTTCCACAAAGTACCAAGTGGAATATAAGAATCTGTTCACAAGATCTCAAACAGTGGAGAGACGTTCTAAGATATCTTTATGTATGGGCACATAAGATTCTTTCTTCATTTGAGGGGAAGATAAAGTGGCACGTACAAACAGAACCTCTTCTAATGGCTACAGCAGCCTGTACTGATTTAACTGACTCCCACAGCTTGACACTGAAATCTGTGGCAGAAGCAGGCATTGCTTCCAAGTTCTCTGGCTGCCTTTAGCAGTCTTAGCCTGGAGACCCCTCCCTGGGGACCCCCATCTCATTCTCTTCAGACCTTCTGACATCTGCAGAGAATATGGCAAAGGCTTTGTGCTCTACAGCCCTTATTGCTATAGAGATCAGACCTTTCCCAAAAGCTATTCCCACTGAGCCTGCCCAGCGAGGCATGGTCCTATGGAGAAACATGGTCTCATGTATTTAAAGACTAGTGAGTGGCTTGGGATGCCAAAGTGATGAATTCAGGTACATACCTTATGTACTTAAGGTACATAATTACGATATTTCCTGGGTATTTCATTTTGCTTATCAAGTTAAGCCTTCCTATGATCACAGGACATGTTTTTCAGTGCATGTAGTATACTTACTTATAAGGAAAAATTCCCTCCTGTGATGTTCAATGCATTTCTATCCATTTAAGCTGGATCTGACAATAAACTTAAATGATTTGTATGCCTTGAGCTAACCATCTGCATAGGAGTAAGCATCAGCCATAGCTTTACATGTCGTATACTACACAAAATGGAAATATATTCACATGTGCATTCAAATAAAACATCAGTGCTATTTCACAAAGAATATAGGAGCAAGGCCTGGGGGCCAGTGAAATATTTTTCAGCTTTTAAGTGACAGACAATGGAAGTGATCCAGTCTTGCATCTCATAAGTACTGGCAGATTGGCCAGGATTTGGAAGCTAACAAAGAGGTTCTGTACAAGGGCCTGGTTTCAATTAATGAGCATGTGTCCATATGGCTGTGCGCGCGCCTGTGTTTATACTGAGTGTTCTTTCCTGTTAGTGGATGTTGCATAAGTAGGAGAGAGAGCGTGTGTGTGTGCCTGTGTGTCCATGAAGGCACGTTCAGAGCAGCTCAAAGATTCTCAGCAGCAAAGGCAAAATTTAGTGCTGATAACCCAAAGATGAGGACAAAAGGTCTTGCACATTAGCCATGACAGGACCCTGCAAATATTTTAAGCATTACATTAAACATAAAATGACATATTTTAAGCAGAAAACCTCTTCCCTGACAGAAAATCAAATCCGAACTACAGCTGTGAAAGCATCAAATCCCGGTCACTAAGACCACGACAGATCTGCCACCCCTTTAACACGGGGTAGCAACAGTTAGTGCTAGGACAATCCCACCCGGGATGGACAAACCACTGTCCCAACCATCAAACCTTTTCTTGCCAGACAGCACCAGCCAGGCTGCCTGGGCCTGCCGGAGGGGCCAGAAGGCAGAAACTGGCAGTACTCACTGCTCAAGCTGCTGGTAGCTTGAACTTCTCCTCCTGCATGCAGAAAGCCACGGGTACCCCTCAGCAGGGCCATTCTCCTGCTCTAGGCAGCCTGCTAGCCCATAAGACTTCCCACTTTGCCCATGCTTGCAGCTGACTGCCATGTGTGCGTGTCAGACCGCATGCATGCCTGAGACCTGGCAGCGCACTGTACCGCTTTGTGTATTTTCTGAAGCACTTGTTCTCCCTCCAGTTTCTTCTTTACAACAATGCAGTTGTCAGCTCAGACCAACAGAAGGAGGAAATGACAAAAGAGGTAAAACACTTCATACACAATATAAAATACACACACAGCAATTTTTAGACAACTTTGCATTATTAAGCTTAATTTAATTACTAATAACTCCCCAAATTTCTTAAATTATAGTAGGTTCTGCAAATCATAGGCTACACTCTGATAAGGCTCTATCCAACCTGCTATTTTCAGGTTATCTTCCATTTCCAGCCCTAAGTTTCTTTCCCCAGAGATGCACTGAGTTTGCATAGTTCTAATATTTAATTTAGGCTGATGCCCTTCCATCTCTGCCAATATCAGTGCCTACCTTTCACTGTAATTAGCCCTTAAGTTATTCTCTTGTTTTGTTCCCACCAGTCACACATACAAATATAACCCTGATATATTTGGAGATCCTAAAAACTGAGATGGAGGTCTGACAGAACCAGCACAAGGCTGATGACTATTTGGGAAGGGCAGAGTTAGGACAGGGTATGCATTGGTATGAGGCTGAACTGTACTTATGGCTCAGTTTAGAGACAGCTCACTTGCTTGGAGAGAGGTCTGGGCCCAGACACCTGAGCAGCTTTGGGACTACCTGTAAGACATTCACCTTTGCCACGCCGGACCCCTGCTAGCAGTACAGGTATTGCCTAGCCCAAAGTCATTCCCTCCTGCCAGCACCATCGCCTCTGTGCTAGACACAATAACAATATGAGTGTTTCAGCATGCACTGCTTCGAGCTGTGGTCCTAATCCACAGCTCACTGCAAAAGCAAGCTCTGCAGACCTCCTCTCTGTACTTTTCTTCCTCAGCACTGTGAAAGACATCCACAGGAATCACATTGGCAAGCAAGTCACGCACAGGGTGGTTAACTGCACTATAGCTACATGGATAAAGGTGACCATTGTCCCCCACAAAGAAAAGAGACCTGTAAGTGTTCAAAGACAGTATCTTCACAAAGAGCACTTGCCTCAGAAACAAGGCAATATGAGAGGCTGTCAGGAGGGAGGGCATGGTATGGGTTGTGGAAGATCATGAGGGTGAAGGAGGGAAGCCCACTGAACAGGGAAGAGCAACAAAACAACAGTAATCCAGACACTGACCGAAAATAAACAAACAAAAACCCCTCAAAAGCAAAAAAGAACACAAAGCCTCTTGCCTGCTTCCTTCCCTTCAATAGCACCATGTCAACAGTCCATGGAAATGTCCATGAACAAAAGCCACATCATAGGCCCTGCAGGGTACTGTCAAGAGATACTGAAGACCTGGCTCTGCTCAGGAGTCCTCCAGACAGCAAGTAACTGGTGAGATGAGATAGGGGGGACACGGAAGCAGAGACACGGCAGTGTGGTCTAGTGAAGTATGAAATGCAGAGAGGTGTATCTGTCTGGCAGGCAAGGCCAGGAATGGGATTAGGGGCCCAAGAAAAGGGAGCACAGAAGGACTGAAGCATTTACAGACAGGGAAGGGTGAAATTTCAAAGTTCATTTATTTTAAAAGGCTGCTTTTTTTCTCTTCCTCCCCCTTTGATGATGGGATGCAATAACAAGCTTAAATTAATAATCTAAGATATGAGACAGCAGATGGATACCAACCAGGAGGAGAATAAGAAAAAACAGTGAGGCAATTCTGGACAGTGCGACAGACCTGTGAGCTCAACAGCCTCCTACCAACCCATATTCTATCAGAGATATGCCAGTTTTTGTCCTTTGGACTCCAGCTCCAGTGTTTCCAGGGTAATTTTATTATCATCTTTGTTCTCATCAGCTTTTTAACTATTTTTTTACTTCATATCTGCAGACCCTAAGTATCTGAGGTCTTACAGTAAAGGAATTCCCGGCCAGGAATGAGGCCTGAAATCTTACCGACAAAGCAAAGAGGAAAGCAGAAAACATGCTCAGAATCCATGAATGGCTGCATCTTTGTACCTGCAGCAGCCCACACAAGGCATTCCAGGCCCAGGGGTCTAATCTGCAGAGGGAAAGGTAATGCATGTGGCAGCTATATATCCACATCTGGTTCAAATCCACAAATTTACAGGTTCCTGCCTGACACACTGTTGCTGCTGCAGAGGTTAAAAAAATAAAAAAAGAAACTGCTAGCAATTTCTCCACCCTGGTGATTCATTTTTCAATGGTTCAGACATCACGAAGCTGAAGCCAGCCTTAACTTTCAAGAATTTGTTCCCTCAATTAAATACAGACCTAGGTACCTATAACAGACTACCATCCTGTAAGAAACAGCTAACAATTCTAGCTACCGGACTGGAGGCTTGTAAAATCTCTGACGCCAACACCCAGCTTGTGACAGATTTAACTCTTTGGAGAGTACAAAGAACTTCAGGGCTAATACACAAAAATCACTTAGTTGATTCAAAATCATTATCTGTATGGAAAGTGATGAAAGGTGATAATTTTGATACAGATGATGAATTAATTTCTTTCAGCATAATTCACCCTAGAAAACTGGAGTGCACTTTCTGGATGGCAAACAGCAGACACTGTTAAATCTTTACAAATGGCTTGACAAGCAATTAAAGTTATCACAGCAGTTGGGTATTTCTTCCTCTAAGAGTATGGAATAACCTGAATACATGGTAGCACTGGTAACTTGTAAAGGTGGGTGTATCAATTTTAAGTGCACATAAGAATAGGATAGAAAACAGAGAAGCTGCAACTGTGATGCACCTTCACTTGAAATTGCACTTTCCCTA
>NW_010587667.1:712624-723895 GCF_000705375.1 Tinamus guttatus | reverse complement strand
AGCTTTTTTTCAAGGGAAACCCTGGCACTCACAAGGTCATCCACTTATTTTGCTTCTGACTTCACTAGGACCAAGATCTCAAGAACGATGTCACATAAAGAAAACTAATACTGAGACAGAGAGACAAGAAAAACAGAGGAATAGGATGACTGCATCATGAAAAGAAATGAGAAAGATCAGTTTTACTTGTTTTCAAGAGGCAATAAATAAGTGAGGGCTGCAATAGATAAAAATATCACAGGATGAAGAAAGCAAAATTACTGCCTTGTGCAGGGAGTGGAAGGACATTCAATTACAATAAAAGGCAGGTACAGTGAAATGTATTCCATACAGCATCTAAACAACCTGTGGAACTTATTGCTGGAAGACATAATTCAGGTAGGAATTTAGCAAAATGTAGAGCAGGATTTATACATTTTACATCTTACAAGGTATGGGATATTTTTCAGGGATTTCTCTATGCTGCAGGACATAAAAAAGAGCTTCTAAGTGGCAGGCATTAAGCAGAATTATCCCTCTGGGAAAGTTATCCTGAAACAATGTCCTGTGAGATGCACCCGTTTCCTTTGAAATGCTACAGACAAGCCAGAGGTAGCCTGTTTCATCGTGATCTCCTCTGCAAGATAATTCACAGGAGGTGTTTTTACAGCTGAACAGAGAAATTGTATATTGTTCAATCTGAGCCCATTGGAAATGCTTAGCAGCATCTCTGGCTGCAGTCAGGAGATCAATTATTACATCAATAAAAGGAATTAAGAGCACTGTCAGAAAAACATTAGGAAAGCAACAGCCCTAAAAGACACGAAGACCAATTCCAATGCTTTCATGGCTGAGAAGGAAGAGAGCTCTCCCTCCTGTCCCTGCCCCAATCTATGTTGCAGCAGGAGGGAAGCAGACTGCAAAGTGCAATTTCTCCCGGTTCTGCAGAGGAAAATACCACTTTCTCCCAGTTCATTGTACTCGTGGAAAAATTCCTCCCAAACTGAAGTGCATTGACCTACAGTGCTGCAGATGTGCATACAGCGAGTGTCCTCACATACCTCAGTGCCAGAAAATAAGAGTAGCAGCCACAGCTTTACGGCCTAAAGCTATTGCATAGTTGTTTTTGAACACAGAGAAACTCTGCATGCCTTGTGAGAGCTAAGCCAATGGGGTGGCAGTGGTTCAAGCAGCCTTTGGCCACATAACACCCGGAAGAAGAGAGCAGAGCTAAGCAGGACAGACACCACTTTGGAAGTAGGCTTCCTGCTTTTTTTATTATAGGTAGGCGAAAAAAAAAATGCCTTCATACCTATGTATGAGGGAAGGGCTGGGGGGGGTGGAACTTTTTTTGTTGACTTTGATACTGCCATTTTAATACATGGAAAAATAATAGGCTCTGGGGACGAGGCTTCAATCTCCAAATATGAGGCTTTTTGCAAGCACCATGTAAATCATTACATTTCTATAGACTCCAGTCAAAAAACTTTGTTGCATATCAGCCCCTAATTCCAGACAACAGAAGAGCAGAAAATTGTTTCTATATTAGGAGGAGTTCAGAACTGACCTTTTCTGCAATGTTCAAAAGCCACAATAAAATCGTATTATTTCTCTTGAGCAAAATAACTTCTCTTTCCTCCCATATGCCTTCCTACCCCAAAAATCTAAAAGATGATCAGGACAGGGAAGAATAGCAAACTGCCCAAGACTATAATGGAGAATGGAGAATTGAGCAAACTAATTACCTGCTGAGGAATTGGGCATGCCTGCTCTGCACCTTGTAAACCAACAAGCACCAGTTCGGCTGCTGCAAACTGCTTAACTCATTGCATTCTGCCTCTGAGGAGAGCCTGCAGTGCTGAACCAGCCTCATTTCTCCCCTTCCTTGCCTGCCTCTCTCACACGTGCATCCACACGCTCAGGAGGACAAATTTCTACCTACGTGTGAAAGGTGACATCTCTTCTCTTCAGGAGGGTCGTTCAAACAGTTTGCAGTTTAATCCAGGCTTTCAAAGCTCTCATGCTGCCCAACGGCTTGATTTGGCTTCCTATTGCTATGTAGCGCTTTGAGGATCTTTGTTCTGTAGGGATTTGATTTTTATTCTCTTTGAGAAAGGAAAAAAAAAAAGAATCTTATTTTAGCATGTAACAGCAGCTGGCTTAGAAGGCTAAAGAAAGGCAAGGTCATTGGTTCAAACCAAGCCGTATCACTGTGAAAATGCTAACGAGCCCATGATAAGAACCGAACTGTCTCTCTTGATATAAGTTATAAGACCACAGAAGAGCCATCAAACCCATCGTTTCTGTGCTATGTCACAGCCGGTATCCTAACATCATCTACTGTGCCACCCAGATCTCTCTGCCAAGGGCAGATCTGGCCCAGACTTGCTTGTCTTGCAGTATTATAATATCTTCAAATTGATTACCTATTCCATTTTCTGAGCAGCTTGGAAGAGCAGGTAATGACTGTTATAGCTATTCAATGTAAGACAGAATTGTGGCTGAGAGACTATTCAGTCGACAAGCTGAACAGTGATGCAAGAACAACTTGGTTCCCAGGTCTCACCTGGACCAGCTCAGCAAGGAAATGAAGATTCAACTCATGTCATGAGGAAACATACTCAAACTGACTGCCCCCCACCCTGGGTTATTTTGCAGACACATCGTGCTGCCAGTGCAAGGTCTCACTAGTGACTGCAATCACTCTTTTACCCACTAAGCGCAAATAGGTAATGTTTTAATAATCAATCAAATCTATGACAGTTCTTAATATGATGGCAGGAGCAGCAACAACAGGTTGGCCACCAGCTCTGCACCAGAGCTCCCCTCCAGCTGCTCCTTGGCTGGCCTCTGCACACCTCACAGCATCCGTAACTCTGTCCCACTGAGCAATGGGCTCAGTAGGGGGGACCTTTGCAACACAGTGATACCAGGACATTGTACAATTACTGCCTGTCCTTGCACAACATGAAGCCTCCTCAGCATCTGCTCACTGTCAGCATCCTCAAAACAACTGCCTTGCCCCCCAAAGTAGGAGCCAAAGGTTTATCTGAGCCTTTTGGGAATAGGATCTTAAGGTGCATGTACATAAGCATATACATACATACACACAAACACACAAGCTTTCTGCACATTGAATACCAAAAAGGTCACATGTGCCTCTCAAGCAACATGCATTCTTTTGTTGCTACAAGTCTTGTTCTTTCCTTACAAACCCACCCTGCCTCTTCCTCCTCCTCTGCTGTTGAACCATGCTGGGATTGGCATAAAAGGAAATATCTCACTGTTCCCTGCTGGATTTCCATAGCAATGTCCTTTCACCAGGCAGCCCAGCACACAGATCACAGCCCCACTCGTTCAGAACAAGGCAGATTGCCCCAGAAGTCTTGTACTGGTCCGTACTGTGGTGAACCAGGAGAACAAGGACAAGGGACCTTGCATGACAGCGACAGACACTGCATGGGGAGCAATCACAAGCAGTTTAGTGTTTCCTGTAATTTCTTTAAGATGAGCACTCCTGCTCTCAAGATAAATCTGCAAAGATGACCCTATCTTACCCTACAGACCCTACACACTGACAACAGCACAAAGGGAATACTATGGTTTTCAGAGACAGAGAGGGGCCACCTACACTAATACCATCCCCTGTCACAGTGCACTATTGGCTATAAGGGGGGCAGAAAGCCAGTTTGGCGCACCAGGACCATATTCAGCTTAGGGAGTTGGTGAGCTTGGGGGAGCATTAGAAAGGAACAGCTCTTGTCCTGTTGTACTCTTCCCTAGGTATTTTCTCATGGCTACTGATGGCTTTGCTTTTCCTCTGCTGTTAGGAACTACACAGCCAAACTGCCCATGCTGAGGGTGATACTACAGGAATCAGTACACTCGGAGTGCAAGAGGTGAGTCTACCCTGAAAAACCACCTTCTGATCATGATGTCTCTTGGAAGCAGGATGCCGGGAGAGATGGCTGTCTGGTATAGCTGAGCATGGACAGTTATATGCTTTTATGAGGCTGGAGTAACCACTTAGCCAGTGATGTTGCTTTAGTTAAGAATAAAAGGCTGAAGGAAGGGTAAATTCAGCATAATATGCCCTTCTGCTCATTTTCTTTCATAGAATCATAGAATGCTTAAGGTTGGAAGGGACCTCTAGAGGTCATCTAGTCCAACCCCCCTGCACACACAGGGTCACCTAGAGCACGTGGCACAGGACTGCGTCCAAGCGGGTTTTGAAGATCTCCAGAGAAGGAGACTCCACAACCTCTCTGGGCAGCCTGTTCCACTGCTCTGCCACCCTCACTGTTAAGAAATTTTTCCTTAAGTTCATGTGGAACTTTTGGTGTTTCAGTTTGTGGCCATTACCTCTAGTTCTGTCGGTGGCCACCAGTGAAAAGAGGCCAGCACCATCCTCCTCACTGCCTCCCTTGAGGTACTTATAGACACTGATTAGATCCCCTCTCAGCCTTCTCTTCTCCAGGCTGAACAGGCCCAGCTCCCTCAGTCTCCCCTCATAGGGCAGATGTTCCAGGTCCCTGATCATCCTTGTGGCCCTGCGCTGGACTCTCTCCAGCAGCTCCACATCCCTCTTGTTTCACCATTTTCCCTCTTCTCCACAGAGTCAGCCAACCTTGGAGAGTAGTTTGCAATTTGCTTCTGAGCTGGAGGGTTATAAGGAAATGTTATGGCAAAATTAAAGTTTTAGCACACGCTAATTTGAAATGACTTCCAACTCCAAAATTCACCCTGAATTTTCTTTAACTGCACAGCTACAGTTTCCACTGCCTGCAGAGTAAATATGGCGCTTTTCAGGCCAAGCCAATATTTGAGTCAACATTACAGGGCAAAGGAACAATACCATTTTTAGTAGATAGAGCTGGTGAAGCCACACAGGGAAACAATGAAAAAAATACTAAGGTTTGCAAACTTCCCCCTTACAAAACAGAGACACACAAAATAAGTCAAACAAAAGGCCATGCACATTTGGATAAAATTAAAAACTGGGAATTTAAAGTCCTCAGTCACCACCAGAGGGCTCTGGGTACATGTGAGAAATGATCAACTGAAGTCGACTCCCTAATTTGTACCAAAACGTCTGAGTATGCAAAATGCCAAGCAAGTCTCCCCATTCATTGTAATTCCTCCTATGCAATAAAGAACAAGAGGCAGAATTTCTCCCTAGGTTCTCCAGAGAAAATGCCCATGAACATGCCATATACATGTCTCTGCATGCAGAATACAAGCCAACCTGCATCTTCACACAAAATAAAGGAAAACAAAGGAGCCTTCAGAAAATACGAAGAGAGAGGGGAAGAAAACAAGAGATTTTTTTCCCTGGGAAAGCATAATTCACCAAGTGCTCAGGGCATTTGCCTTATAGTTCTCAAGGGTGCTACATACAGACCCAACTATTTACCAGCCATCTAGGTGGAGAATGTGACCCTCTAAACCTGGCTTAAACCATAAAGAAAGATCTGTTTCCAGCACAGCAGCTTTCACACCCCACCCTGGATGCCAGCAGCAATAACTAAGCTTCATGGCATGCACAGTTCAACCACAGACAGTGGAACTGGGCTGGTATCAGCAGGACCAACAAAAACAGATGCCTTCCAGTCCCGGGAGATATCTACACTTCTCTGGGGCAAGTAATGCTGCTTGGTATGATTTAGAGTAGCTCTTATTTGACTTTTACTTCCTTCCAAGGATACGAGTTTCCCCCCTTAACAAGTCCAAGGCATGTGCTATTAAATCAACAAATCTGGAGTAATGGTTAGTCATGAATTGAGGACTACATGCTGCTCAGGAACCATAGTGGGATCAATGGATATGTTCCTAAGGGATTATCTCTCTTACTTCTCAGTGATTTTTGTCATGATTTTGACACTTACTTAAAGAAAGGAGGCATTTAATCTTTAAACTGCTGATGGAACTGAGGTCTCAAGGTGAAATGCAGCCATATGCTGAGCAGCAAATTTTCTAGGCACATATCCTACCAGCTGCTACCACTGAGGATGATGAAGGCAGAGTAAAATCACTGTTCAGTCCCCAGGAGTCTCCACAATGTTCAATTCATAAATGGTTAATGTGGGACTTCTTCCAAACTTTCCCAGGCAGAGTTATATCCTTGTATTAGCTGGTTAGGGCCAAAAATATAGAGAATACACAAGAAAAGTGGAGGTAGTTTGCATTATCTATTGTTCATCTGAGCCAGACTGCAGTGCATAAACTGAGACACTGAGACAACAATGAAGACAGTAATTTTCACCTCGATTCAACTGCTCTATCATTTTTTCATATTAGAAGCAAACCTCAGACAGAACCACACACACACAAAAAAAGAATACTTGCTTATGCCAAGAAGTTCTTTTCAAAGAGCTTGAATGATAGAAATGAAAGCAGGTCAAAAGTACAGGACACATACAGAAGTACTTACCCTCCACCTTGAAAACAAATCCAAGAAAACTAAGCATCTGCCTTCACTTACTAACTTACTTGAGGGCTTCTGTAGATCTCATGAGAAGTCAACCTTAGCCTCATATATCTTTTCTAAACTTGACCTGCTATCTAAAGTACAGATGCTGACCCTTAAAGTCCAGCAATCTGGGCTAGGTGAGAACACTTCCATTCCATAACCACCATATATGGATTGTCACCTGTCTGTTGGAGATACAAACCATACTAACCTTGGCTGGAAAGCCTGCCAGAAACCAACGAAGCGAAATCTCAAGGAGCATATAATACTACAAGTCTAAAGCAGCAATTTCAAGGTACATATCCTGTTACAAGTCTAAAACCCACAGGGCTACACCTAGCACAGTCTTCCAGTTTGATCTATCTCAAAAACAGTGTCTACCTACACTTCCACGAAAGGATCCAAGGGCCCATAAGGCAATAAGCTCAGGAGGCTTCTTGCATAGATATCCAGTGTATTTCTATTCTTAGAATGATTCTAGCATAAAATGTTCCCCAGTTTGTCTTGATGATGAAGATAGTTCTTAAAACTGGACATGATGAAAGATGCCATCATGGAGAAAGTGCTATCTAGGATGCCCAAGGGGGGCACAATCAGCGTGTGCGAACACAGCATGTGTCACAGTGTATAAGCAAACAACAGCATTATGCTCATGAGCAATATCCCTCTGAGAAGCTAAGCAATATCTCTTGAAGAAGCCAGGCTTGAGTTATGCATACACGGAGGGTACTGTTGATTTCTTTACCAGTGGGGACATTTTCCAAAACGTCCAAATGGCATAAGCATCTAAATCCCATTGAATCCCACTGAAACTTGAATTAGGCCTGGGGGATAGGATTTATCATGTTAATTTTAGCCATCTAAAAATTAGGCATCTGGGTAAAACTAATCATTTGGGTTTCTTCTGTAGACAAGGGGGAAAAACAGCAACATCCAGAAGCGATTCAGTTGGTCTAAACACAAGACAGGCATTAAGTGGGCAGCACTACCCGCTCAGGGTACTGTGAGATGGAGGTATATTCTCTCTTGCTCAAATTAGAGCATGTATCTCCCTGGGGCGTGTTACTGGTTCATGTTTCTCTCTTAGAATATGAAAGGAGCACAGACAACAAGCTGTGCTTAAATGCTTAACTTTTATATGAATAAAGTTGGATGAGATGGATCCAGCTTTCCTTTTTGTCATTGTGTTAAAATATTTCAGTATAAAACAAACAGAAGCCACTGTCCTAGAAAAGGAGTTTTAGGAGTTATTAAGAAGAATCTTCCCCTTTAATGGTTTTGGTTTTGAAAATGAAATAAGAATAACAGATATTTCAACTATACTGTCATGAAAAGATGTTAACAATAGAAAACTGCATGTCACTTTTAAAGAACTCTGAGATGGCAAAACTGATTTTCAGATTTCATTTTGAAACTCCCTATACAGGAAGCACCAGAAATACTGCTTTTCATTGCCGCTCACCAGGAAAAATGCTCAGCTACCATTGTCTTTGGCAAAAGAAGAGGTCCCAAGCCCTGGTAAACTCCAAACCTCACACCCACAGCCAGCACTGTGGCAATTCAAAGGCAACTGCCTACAGCATCCATGGGAGGAATTAGTCTGCAATTCCACTGTGGACTGGTCAGTTCATTTACATTTGGGCCACAGCAGAAATCTTGGAACAACGCTAGTCCCACAGATGATGACAGCAGTGGTCAGCAAACTGAATACATTGTAGATGTCACAAGCCACACTAGCAGAAGGCGATATTGGGTGACTGTAGGTCCAAACATAAACAGCCTGGAACTGCTCATTCCTCCAGAGTATACTCATCCCTCTCCCATAACACTGAAAAAAAGCTCTACTTTGCCTTTGTTTTATAGGAAAAGGAATATTTGTTGGAAACAGCAAGACTATAACCTTGGTGACTAAAGGCAGGACCAGTTTGAAGAATGGCTGTTTGAAAATCTAAGTGGAAAATGCCTCTCCACAAGAAGCAAAATTTATTCCAGTATGGAGGAAGGGGAAGCAACTATTTACTCTGGATGCTCCATTTGCCACCACAGACTTACAGCAGCTGTTAAAAGAAAACCAGTTGCTTTAGATGTTAAGATACTGACCCAGGAGGGTGGGACAGCTGTGGAGTCAGAAAGCAAAGAGCAGGTGAGGGGAGCACCTATATTGCCATCTATCTTGACTCTAGAAAACCTGATCTGAGACCTGGGCTTGCCTCCTGTCTGTGCTAGAAAGGCAGCTAGGGCACCCAATAAATGCAGTGCTTTCATTGGTGTTGAAGTCCACTCCATGCTATCAATTCTGGTGTGGTAAGGTTTGGCTATCTTCCCAAAGAACTGTACCCAGCCTTCCAACATCTCATGCTTTTGTAATGGGAGAAGAAGGTGGTTATAGGTTCCTTTGGCCCTTAATTTTCTTAGAATGAACCTGAAGTTTTAATAAGTGAATATCCACTTTAGCCAACACTACTCATGCTCTTACCTTCCCTGTGAATCTTCCACCACTCACCTGTGTGGTTCCACTGTGCCACACATCTCCAGTCAAAACGTTTATTCCCCACTGCTCCTGTATGAGCACAAAAGCAAACAAGTGCACCAGCAAAGTGATGGCTTTTCCCTTGCCCTCTTGCCACAAGCATCTTCAGGAGCCAAAAACTCAGGTTCCTTTTAAATATCCCTCTTCCTAATGATGACCAGGACCTCTCCAGCATCCCTGTCCATGCATAGTTTGTCATAGAACACAGTGTGGCTGAGTATCCTTCAGAGTGGACTTTATTTAAAGGATGGCTGAAAACGCCTTTCTGCCCTATGTAGTTCAGCACCACAAGCTGATGTCTATACCAAACAGCCACTGCACCTAACTCCTATTTTCTATTTCCTTTTAGTTAAAAGTCCCACAGATCTCGATAAAATTACAATTAATTTTGGACAGAAGGAAGAGAGAGTGATAACACACAGTCAGACACAAGCTTTAACACAAAATGAGTGGCACGTTCGATGACTAGAAAACAGCCACAGTGACCAAGAGCCAGCATCTCGCACCACAGACTTCCAGCTCTGCTCTCACTGCAGTGTTGTGCTGCCCATGATGTGATCTCCCATTCCTGTCAATGGAGGCAAAGAAAGGCAGGAAATATTATAGACTGCCATGTCTCCCCTCTGTCCCTGTCCCCTCCTGCCTGAAATCAAACCTGGAGTATCCTGGGGGAAGCCCCATCTGCTTCTCTTTCCAGACCATGTCATGTCATAATTATTCCTAATTATGCCTCATTTAACTTGATATGTACCAGATTGGGAAAGATGCCCTAGCGAGAATGAACATCTTGGACGGTTGTAACAGCGAGGCACAACGAGAGGAAGTGTGAAGCACAAATTAATACAGGACACGAGCAGTGCTGCCAGGCAAGGGATGCCCGAGGAAGGAGTGTGAGGAAGGTCCTGCTGCACAACGAGCTGGGAAAAGGCCGCTGAAGGGTGATGTCTCCCGTGGAGGATGAGGTCTCCACGGCCACAGTAGGCACATACCCACACCACACGACCAAGTGAGCCGCAGAGGACGTCCAACACAACACCACTGCAGCTAGCTCCACAGCCGGGAGCAGATGGCTCTTGGGGATCTCGGCTTTCACAGTAGGAGGCAGCGCTCCCTGCTCGGCACGAGCGAGCCGAGGAGCTGCGGCCTTTGCCCGCCGCGCCGCCATGGCGCCGCCGCCCGCCCGCGCCCCTGGCGCTGCGACAAGCGCCATCCGGAGCGGACAGGGCCAGGCCTCGCTGCGCCCCCCGTGTGCGGGGCCGCCTCAGGTCGCCCCGAGCAGCCTCGCCGGCGCTTACCCCCTTCGTTCCACTTTTCGTTTCCCCAGGTTTTCCCTGCTTAATGCTGACCTTGCCCTGCTCAGAGAGGGTTTGCCCAAATGCCCCCTTCGCCCTCCTCATTCCCACCACCCCCTGCAAAACTGCCGAGGCCCCAGGAAGCTGGTTGGTGCAGTCCATGGAGGAGCTTGCGTGGGTCTTCCTCCCTGCAGTGCCCAGCAGGGACAAAACTGACAGCTTGTGAAGTGTTTGTGGGCTCCTGCCTGACCCTTGTCCCGGGAACTGGCCATGCCAAGCTATAGTGTGGTGCAGGATACTGCCCAAACAAGGATGAGGCCGCAGCCGAGGTGACCTGTGCGGAAGGCACATGCCCTGGGCTGGCCTGCACCACAACTGCAGACACCCTTCTGGCCTGCATGGCCGGCAGGATCTTCGGCAAGAATAACACTGCCTAGAAATGGGTTAAATTCATGACATTTTCCTCCTTTCTGATTAAAGACCTACATATTTGCTTTCATGCATAAAGGATGTGCTAGTATGTAGTATATACGCTATTTTGTAGGACAGCTCCAGTCCATGCTGACACACCTCCCTTTTTTGCACAGAGTGATGTTGCCTGGGGAGGTCTGTGCAGTACCTGGAGCTGATAAATCCAAAATATCCTGCACATGAGGTGGCCAGTGTTCTGAGTCTGGGAGCTGAATCGCTCTACTTATTACCCTGGCCGTTGCATCTCTTGCTCTTGCTCATTTGCCATAGGCTGAAGCTGAAATGCCACATGTTGACATGCAAGGGACAGCAAAACACAAGCCCAGGACAACGCAAAACCCCGAGGGACGTCATCTGCAGAGCTGGGTGTGAAAGGACCACTCAGCACTCAGCACGCTTGCTCATACATCCAGGACCCACATAGTAAAACCCAACTAATAAGAGTCTCTCTTTAGTGAGAGTTAAAGGCTACCATATAACAGCAGTATCACCACAGCCATGGCAAAAAGGCATTTTACAAATGGAGCAGG
>NW_010587667.1:699404-712603 GCF_000705375.1 Tinamus guttatus | reverse complement strand
AATCATAGAATCATTGTGGTTGGAAAAAACCTTCAAAATCGTCAAGTCCAACCATAACCCTTCGAGATGGAGCAGGGAAAAATATCAGGGATACAAAACATAAAGAAGCAGTGTCTTCAAGCACACCACTCCTTTTTCTGGAAAGAAAAAAAAAAAGATTTTCTTTGAGCCTCAACTCCTGCAATTAAATGGCCGTTGAGAGCTAGTACTGCACCGCTGTCAGCTGCAAGCTGCATATCTGAGCGGATGCAGGCCATGCATCTGCAGAACCACTAACCCCTCTTCCTCCTCAGGACCCTTTTTCTAAAAAGCCCACCCAGGGGCCAAGCCTGTTCTCAGGATCACTTGACCCATCCCTTTATGAACTAGCTGCTCCCTTGTTGTAGAGGGATGGGTCATATTCCAGGGGCAGAGAAGGAGGCAAAGCCACTGCAATACAATCAGAGTTGCAGTGGGAAGCAGCTGTAGACTGGGCAGCCAAGGAAGGATGATTTACTGACACAAGCTAAGCCAATATAAACACTTAAACTAATAGAGGTGCCTGTGCTATAGGAGATTGCACTGACTTAATTCAATTGTTTTGTAAACTGATTTTGTTAAATCAGAATAAAATTTGTGTTTAAACAAGCCCAAACAGTGTTTAAAAAGTCATTAATAAAATATATGATCATAAAACAAATACCTATTATCAAGGTATCCTTTTTGCTGACAAAGTATATCCTTTTTCCCTGTATTTCGTCTTCCCTCTGCTCTTTTCTTTTGAGGTTGCACATTCTGCTAAGCTGTGACTGTTTGTTTCTTTCTGCACTGCATATAAACAGGATTGTCTCCATCTGAAAATGTTTAAGTCCACCCTTAGTGTTGTACAGTTAGAGCTGGAGAGAAGCTATTTATTTATTTTTTAACACCAAAAGCCCCCCAATAAGATTCAACCCAATTGCATATTTTTAAACAGATTTTAAACAAAGCAATTTATGCTGTATCCAGTCAGAGTCCTTCATTCATTCCTTCCAAGATTACTGTTACAATGAACCATTCTGAAAAGATGCTTCTTCTCATCTCATTTTCAGTGAAGTCACCTTTTTAAAACAAAAATTATCCAGTATTTTTAAATTTTATTTCAAAACCACCCAAATTGAATATTTAATCATGTCTAAAATTAACTGTTTCCCAATTCCAAGATAGTCTCACAAATTCATCCCAAGTTCTCAAGTGATTTGTTTACCATGTTTGCCATCCAACCCCCAGGTCCCCTTTTCTAAACAAATACATGCTCTAGTTGAAAAAAAAAAAAAAAGGATCTCCTATCAGAAGTCAGCTGCAACAGCATTAACATTGGTCCAGTCTTTCAGAGACACATTCTTTTGTGATGTTTGATTCATCAGAGGAGGAATTTTGACAATGCTGTCTGTGTGCAGCTGCTTGTACGCTTTCAGGAGGAGCTGGTGCTGTCATTCCCTGGGGGGAGACAGGCAAGAGGACAGCTGGGCCAATCCAAGGAGAAATTGCAGCTGACAAGAATGAAGATGGGAGGGACACATTTGTAAAAGGTATTAAGGAAGTCATGGCAGACTTAATAGAGACTTGAGATAGGGAAAGCCTGAGAAGGGAAGGGCTTGGGGCCACAGAAGCAAGGTAGCCTAGGGGTGCTTTGCAGAGAAGGGATGGGAAGCAGCCTGAGGACCGGTAAGGAAGCTCTGGTAGGGAAGTGGGAAACATTTGAACTCTTGAGACAACAGCATGAAACTGGAGGCTCTGTGGTGCAAGTGGTCAGTAGTGTGGAAATGGTTGGGGGGTGGCTGGGGGATGCCCCCAGGCATGTCTAACTAGGGCTTCTGTTTGGTGGTTTGAGGCTCATCCATAGTCTGCTCCTACATCAGTCACACGACCCTCACAGTGGCCTCCCTCTTCCTCAGAATGCCTTCTTTCCCCATTTGACACTGCTCTGCTTGGCCTATACTGCTCTTTTCTAGCCTTGAAGCAAAGCAGCTCCAACCAAAGCATGAAGGCATATCAGGGAGCGCAGCCAGGATCCCACTGCCTTTACCTCGCTACACTCTAGAACACCGACCCTTAGCTGGGGGAAGCAGTGTGCGCACGGAATCTTCTGGGAGAGGTTGTCACCTACCCACTCCCAGCAACCCCAATTTCCCTTCTGCTCTTTTTCAGCAACATGAGGCTACAGACTGGAAAAGGAAAGTGGAGAGGAAAGGAAAACAGTTTTGGATGCCAATGCATGAGATAGGTAGCTCCTAAAGCAATCTCTGTAAGGCAACTCTCCCCTAAGTTACATATTCTGAGCAAGCCTTGTGCACATTTGGCAGGGAGCATGGTCCCAGCTATCCATAGATAGCCACCCAGCCTGGCGGCATCGCTAGAGGTCTCCAGAGCAGACAGTCAAAGCCAGGATTTGTGATTGTTTACCTTGACGTCCATTTGGCAGCACTCCAAGTGTAGACAAGGGATTTAGATGTCCAGATTACTCTCCCTCATGGCACCGACACGCAAACAACTACTAGGAAGATTAGAGATATCCCATCTGCTTAAACTGTTCCCCTTTTCCTGCCAACACTGACCACCCCCTGATAAACCTGACAAAGGGGATTTAAGCTCCAGTTCCACTAACTGTGATTGGCACTCGCATGACAATTATGTGTCCCATGGGACCACTCCATCTAGCTCTGTGCGGGCCATCTCCGCTCACTTTATGGTACAGTAGTTTCCTCTCTGCTGGTGGTGCTCAATCCCAAGCAGCAGTACTCAACTGCTATTGTGCAAGACATTTGACAAAGCTGTAGCAGAAACACAACTCTTGCATTTCTGTTTGGCTGTTTAACCAAACTCATATGGTCTCTATCATGAGAAAAAGCATCAGACAACAGAAGGAATTACAGGAAATGTAGATCTTAGCTGTCCTTGCATGATTCCAAATTGTTATGCTAGCTTTATTCATACTTTAAAATGTCACCTCTTTGGGCTGTGGCCAGAATATTAAGTTCTAGTCTGCACTGGAAAATAGAGGCTTTGACCAAAAGTAGCTTTACGAAACTTTAACTAAACCATTTGTTATCAGTAATTGCTACAATAAAAGAGACACTCTGTTCAGTCCTGCATCTTTGGAAGGAAACACAATAAGTAATTATGAGTTTACAGTGCAATTACATAATCGTTCAGTCTCAAACACTTTCCTAGGCGGCAGATAATTCTGTTTTTAGGCTGTGAACTCAGTGGGGTTTAGCAGAAGCTGGTTCCTCCTTTCGTCTCCCCATGCCGTTTGGACACTGCAGAGCAGTGTCACATGACTTCAAGTGCTTCATGCAGTGGTTCTCCCCCTCAGCAAAAGAGCACCTCCTAAAGCCAAATGAACCCCTTTCACTTGTGAACACTCCTTTGCCTTGGATTCTGTGGGAATTTCACCAATGCAGAATCCATGAAAACGGTTCTTTTGTCCAGGCTACACAGGTCTCCTGACCAAACAATGACTTAGCTCAGCCTGGCTCCATTTGAGAGCACAAATAAGAACACACTATGAACTAATCTTCCTGGGAGTCATTCACACGCATACACTGTACTATCACAGACTTAATCCTTTTTTCAGAGCACATATTGGGACCTGATAATATCCCCTTCTGACCCTTCTCCTGGCATAGGCCAAGGGGGAATTGTTTTGGATGATGGGAAATTAGTGATGATGGTTGATGACTGATTTAGGACATATGTTCCAGTCCTACTAAGGAGGAGCATGTTGAATTACCAAAATACCTTCCTTTCATTTTTCTCTCTATAGCAAGCTTGACACCCATTAAGACCGGAGGTTGTCATCCGATGTCAGTATCTCAGCTATAAAATGAATCCAGCTCACATTCTTGTACTTGTCAGGTAAACATGGTAACCCTTTGCCTTCTGTAGTGCTTTTAGATGGCCTACTTCTTTATTCATTTGTTTACTGGGGAGTCAGAGAATGACTTACACCTCATCTCCCAATACCCCAGAAGACCTGTAACTGCAGTAGGTAACAGGCAAAAACTTGTTGCAAGGCGATTTCATGGAAAGAGGGTTTCTCCTTCACCTTTTGCTTCACACAAGTTTTGGGGAGGGGCAAAGGAACTTTGTAACATGCCAAGCAAATTGCTGTTTCTGAGTTTGACATAGAAAGCCTAAGCTATGAAATGACAGAGACAAAAAAATAGAGGGAAAGATAGCAGAGAGAGAAGGAGAGTTGAGGTTGTGTTTTGTTTATAAAGAAGTATTGCACTTCCATCATATGATGCAGAGTAAATCCTGAAAGGCCAAGCAGAAGGAAAAGAGGAAAAGACCCTGAAAACCTTCAACATATTACGAAAATATGAGAAAGGTTTTGTTTCCATGGTAACAGGGCCTATGGTGCTGATGCTTGAGCAATCTACCAGAGAAAGAGGGCTTGTTCTGTTAGGGGTGCCAGTGAATAGGAAAAATAATTATAGGGATTTCTTCCCACAATTTGGTGCATTTGTAAATATTTGAATTTCTCAAGTTTTCAGATCTTATATTGTCCCCAGAATGGTGTTTCTCCATAGATAGAAGCGGATGATCTCCTGGGCATGCATAGGTGAGTGCTGTAGGCCTGATGTCTGTGAAGGCTTGGGTGCATACTGCTTTTTTGGCCTTCTGCTGTGTTTGTTCTGTGCATGAGTGCAGCCTAGGATGTCAGCAGTCACCTGCTTAAGCCAACAGCTGAAAGAGTTAAAATCATTCTAGACTTGATTTTAGTTTATGAAATTCCAGTTCTATTCCAAGAGTAGGGAACTTGATTCCCATCTATCACCTCCCATTTCCCATATACCGAGGTGATAGCTCTTTTGCCCCAGTAGCACAACGTGAAAGGATTCAGGGGAAAAATGGAATATGAAACAGTAGGGGGATCTTAGAGATACAAAAGATACTCATGCAAGAAGAACTGGAACAGTATTTCAAGCACAGCTTCCATCCTCTTGCAAAGAGCATCGTTAGATCATCACTTACTGACAGGGTATAGGCCATCAACTTTAAAACTAACTGAAACTATATGTCTGTTGCATGGTGATGCTTAGAAGCCCACAGAGCAATTGTCATGCTTGTAAAAGAAAATCTTCGCTCCAAAGAATTTAAAATACAAGCGAATAACATAGAAAAGATCTAGATATCTATATTTGGCAGATGGAGAGTATAAGATGTATAAGAGGTTAAAACATCTTGTCTAAATTACATAGAAAAATTGTAATAGAATTGATTGAACCTACAGCTTCTAAAATCCATTGAAATGTCTGATTATATTAATATCTCTAGAATAATATCCCCAGGTGTCCAGTTGAAGGAATTAGCAGATGCAGCTCAGCTGCTGAGTTCCAGCATAATTGTGCTGATGGAGTAAATATAGATAGCACAGCGACCACAGGAAGTTGACAGACATTCCTCTGCCTACCATGATTTCAGCATTTCTTCCCAAACCAGAAACATTACCATCTAAACATTATATAAAAAAAAAAAACTCAGCCATAGTTACATGTTATATAGAAGAAACAAGAGAGTGTTTACTAGCTAGAAGGAAGATATTCTCTACACTGATCAGCTGCAATTTAGCTACTTATAGCAGCAACAGACACTCTTCCTGTATTTTGAGGGACAGACACTTAAAGGACATTCTGGGAAAATGAAAAATATATTGTGCATGTCTATCCAATTATCCTTCCTCCTCTTTTTGTCTCTATTTCTCGAACCTTTGGGAAAGGAACTTTTTTTGCGGAGGGATGGCGGGGAGCAGGGATGCAAATAGAGACTGAAGTGTGCCAATAGCTACAGAAAGCAAGTACATGTACTCACAAGTACTGGTGCCAGGATCAGCAGCAGGCAAGCAGGTTGCAAAATAGTGCTTCAAATGAGCAATCTTAGCACCTCTGGGTACTGAAGGGACTACCATACGCAAGCACTAGGACACACATGGCAGCCCCCTTTCCTTTCTCTGGGAAAGGAGCTGACAGTAAATGCCAGTCAGAGCCTGAAGCTGTCAAGGCAGTTACAGAAAGCAGACCAGGCAGAGATGGATGGCCATAGATAACATCTTCCCCCTGCTCTCTGTAGCTTTCCCTCACAGAGTTTCCCTTCTTGTGCTGCAGCTGGGTTGTACCCCTCTTTCTTTCCCCCTAGCCAAGTGATGCTCTCTCACCCCTAGCCCCCCTCACTAGCAATGACAGCAACAAACTGTAAGAGCAAAGCTCACGTGGCACCTTGTTCATCCTGTTTGCATGTTCTGCCTGGTGTCATAGGTTTCTCTAGTCTGCAAATTCTCAGGGCAGACAAAGTCTACACTTCTACATCTGTGTGTGCAAAGGCTGAGGCTTCCTATCGCTACCATAATTAAGGAGAACATCACATTACCAGAGACGTAGATTATCTGTCTTTTTCTAAGGCATCAGAATAATGTGCTGGCCATATCAAAAGATGGAGACTGGGATTTTAGCCAGCTATATCTTATTTCTTTTCATTGGAAGATTCTCCATAAAGAAAAAAAGAACTACTTTTTTATTTTATTTTGTATACAAAATTGCTAGAGGGTAATCCTGCAGTAGAATTTTCGCCAATCATTGCAGAGCAGGACAGTGACATAAGGATACTTACAGAGGGCACAGTGTGCTGTACTTGCGGACTGAGTGTCCTACAAGCAACACAAAGGTCCTGCAAGCCTGCCCCAGAGATATAGATATCTCACTATCTAGGTGTAGATTCTCCAGGACCCAATGCTGAGAGGTCAGCATGTCCAGGAAGGGAATATCTAGCAGCTTCAAAATGCCTGCAAAACCTCAGAGTACGGCTTCCCTGTGAACACCCCTGGGCATTGAGTCTCTTCTGGCTTGGCAACTGTTGCTCTGAATGTAGGACTGGTTCCTTACGTCCACCTCATACCAGAGATGCCCCCTAAGATGTGCACTGTATCAGGAGTGGGAGTGAGTGTAGAGCCTTAAACACTCTGCATTAGGGGAATAAAGCCCCTCTCTGCCACTGGAGGTGCACCCAGCTCATAAGCTCTCGTGACACAGGCTAATAAGTGGCCAGAGAGCTGAGTGCCTTCTCCATTGTCCAAGGACACCTGACCTGCAGGTGTGCACCTAGATAAAGTGCCAACAAATTATGGAGGTGAGGTAGGAAATCATTCCCACAGATAATTTATAGCATCTGCCTCTGAATTCAAACGAAAGCAATGCTGCAGCCTTTCCAACCTGCTGCTCTTGCTGCACAGTCATCACCATCTTCTGGCTATTTGAAGGGAAAGGGAAATGCATTAATGGACCTCAGGCTGGCTATTAGCAGATTCTTGTGCAAATTGTAATAGAGATCATAGCTGGTTTAGTTGCCTGTAGCCTCAGCAAAGGGTCAAAGACTAAAATAGGGTGACTGAGACAGTATTCTTATTTTTTCCCAGCAAGCAGTGCTGAGGAGTGCTGCAAAGATGAGCAGTCAGATGTAAGGGGCAAAGCAGGGCACCATAGTTTCATCGGTGTCACAGTAGCACTCAGAGAAGTGGTATTAATGTAACAAGGAAAAGTGACCCAAATCTGGCTTGCCTGTGTCATATTCTCAAACTGGGTAACCATTTTGTGTGTATTGCTGGGGTACTTCAGACCACCCTTGTTTTTAAGTCACAAAATCCTTATTAAACCATAGTGGTGTGGGCTGGAATTAGACTCTCCCCTTGCCCGTACTTGGTTGACAGAGGCATAAATTAGCTTCTTTCCTTTGCAGGATATGCCTCTGTCTCTTGTTCTTTCTCTTGCATGTTTCTTCCTCAACTACAACACAGCTGCCTACAAAACTTGAGTTTCTCATCCACAGAAGGTCCCCTAGTGGAGTCCCCCAGTGGGGGACCTTCTGGCAAAAGACAGGGAGTAAGATGCTAATTCCCCTCAGAGCAGGATATTAACCCCAAAGGTATATGCCTAATGATATATGCTGCCATTTCAGGGAAAGGAAAGTCAAGACTCAACCCAGTCTACTGTGATAAAGCCAAAGAGCCAGAGTGGGTTAATCTCTCCAACAGTCAATACTGAGGTATCGGCTAGTCACTCCAGCCCTGCTGCAGAAAGTGCTACACACTTTGATACCATCTCTGCCCAAACATGGGCATCTCTCTAAGAACTGGGTGCATTGACTTCTTGAAGTCCAAATGTCCATGTCTGGGCTACTGAACTTAAAACAGACATGCTCTTCCTCTGTAGATTAACTTCTCTGAAGCCCTGCCTGTAATGGCTACAAGACCAACCTTGTGGGCTGAGGCATGAGGTGATAAGGCTTGGTTCATATCATGACAATATTCATGCCTGAGGTGCTCCAGGAAAGCTGCCTAGCACTTGTTCTCAGCTATGGTCAGTATCTCTCACTTGTTAAGGAGCAAAGGGACAACAACAAGCACTGCCACTCAACAAGGCACTCCTCTGAGTATGGCTTCCCTGACAAGACCCCTGGGCTCCTGCTGTGACTGGCATTCCCTCCAGGAGCCTGACTGCTCCTCTTTCTCCCTCCCACTCAGCTTATGCAAAGCAGTTCATTAGTCCCATTACCATCTGAACACCATCTCTGATTGTTCATCAGAGATTCCTTTGTCACCTTCCATCACTTCTGTTGAGCCTCATTAGGGCTGCTATGAAGCAAGGGAGCTGAAGGGATATTTATAGGAAGGGTGGCATCTTCTTTGCACTTTACTGCTGTTGAATATCTATTCTCCACCCTTCATGTCTCCACTCACCCTAGATAGCCTCCTCTCAATGTAGAAATTATCCAGCAGCTACACTGAGGCAGGACTGGCCTAGTCTGGTGGTTTTGAGTCAGGGAAATGAGAAAGGGATTAGAGAAAAGGGTGAGCTGGAGGTAGGTGGAGACTCCACACTTCAGTAGATGTACAGGCCTGCACAGAGCCAGGTACCTGTCACGGAAGGGCTGAGTGTGTACCAGCAGCCCACAAGTGAATGCAGTGATCATGGAGTGCACACATCTATCTTGGGGATGTACATGCCTTACCTATAAGCACTGCAGCCTATCTGCGTGAGAGGCTAAGTGTGGATACATGTCAACACAAGGCACTAACCTACCTGTGTGCGAGTTTACACAGGGGTCAGCTTTTTCTACTGTCTAGGGGAGAGCTGTATCATGTTCCTGGGACAAATTCTGCTCTCAGGACAGTCCTCTTCTGAAAATAGCACACCAAACTCAGCCAATTCCTTGAATCCAGCAACAGCGACAGAAAAGCCCAGGGAAATAGGACTGAGTTTGGATGGGCAAGCACTTGCAGGAAGAGATGAACATGGAGTGCAAAGTGAGCCAGCAAGGTTAGCATTGCAGAAGACATCCCAACAGCCCCAGAGGGAATGACTTCCTTGGTTACTTACAAGAATATTCTTTCATGCACCACTTAATTGAGGAGGTAACCAGATAGAGACTAATCATTCATTCTAATACAGAGGAGAATAATCGTTCTGAAAGCAGAAGATATTTAGCTTCACTGGGAGAAGAGAATGAAGGGGATGAGGAGTCTGAAGAAAAAACACAGGACAAGAAGATGATGATGAAAGAGGAACGAAATCCTAAATCAGTTACCCAGTACAGACACCTTTATGACTTCATAAATGGAATATGCTTAGTGTCAGCAATCTTTGCCTTACAGCATCACGAGGATACCTCTCCATTGTCAAAGGCACAGGCCCTGATCTCACCAGCAGTCAGAACAGCTGACATGTCAATACCATTTTACATCTCAAGATTGTATCTTCCTTCCAAAGGGTCCCTAGGAGTTTTTATAACCCTGCCAGACACATAATTCATGTCTTGTGGTACTGAAACGGAGTCTGCTTCTGAGAAGGATGAGGCAATTCCGCTACTGTGCAGGAGTTTGGGACAGCAAACAGTGGCTCCCTCTGTATGCCTCTGAAACCATGGGGTACACATGTGCATCTGTGTGAGAAGAGGGATTTCAGGGCAACAGAATTCAGATACAGAAGATGGAAGCTGGGCAGAAACTGTAAAGTCCTCTGCTGATATGTAGATTAGCACAGGGAAGCTATAAGAAACAGCATTGGTGATTCAGTGTGGCTTTCTTCTTTCTGACACTCTAGTGAATCATGTGCCTCCAAAGGGTCAGACCTCTGCATTGTTGGGGACATCTCTTGAAAGAGGCTACAAGCAAAGTTCCTGACACACGTAATTCCAGATTAATTGCCAAAGAAACAGGGTGTTGATCCAAGAGTCTTGGGAAAAACCCAGCTTTGAGAAGTGAGATTACAAAGTTCTAAATCCCCCTTTTGGGTCAACAAAGTTCCAGTTTTTCTATTCCTTTCAGATCTGTGGTTTGCCAAGAACAGAATGACTCTACCCAGGGAAAGTTCACACCATTCTTGCCCTGCGTCTCCTTTGCTCTCCCTACATAGCTGGTCTTCAGCCACAGCTCCATGGAAGCCATGGGTGAGATGACTCCCTTGTTGAAGCTAGCAAACCTCCCAGGCTGTATTATGCCCAGAGCTCCCTTTTACACTATGGCTGGTGAGACACTGCCATGTTCATTCCCCAGTGACAATTGCTGTGGATGGTGCTAGTTAATGGACAGGAGACAGGCTTGGCCTTCACTCTCTGGGAAGTGCTGCTCAGCATTGTCCCATAGGCCAACCGACTTGCTACCATTTCTGCTTGACTTACAATCAAAAAGCTACTGCTTTCCTAGTCTGCAGGTTGCTTAGGAGCGTCTTCTAGGGCCTTAACTGAAAAGGCCTTAGAGGGAATCAGTGTCCTCCACAGAGCAAGGCCCATGTGAGCAAGACCCATGTGAGCAACGACTGTGATGCCAGAAATATGTCTATAAGTAACTGCTCTTTTTTTTTGCTTGCTGCAGCAACAGCCATGGCAGCTGGGAAATGCCTGCCCACGTACGCAAACAGCGGCCTCTCCCTTCAGCTCCCTAAGTAGCAGAGTAGCTTTCTCTGCTCTGTGCATCTGCAGGCCGTCATACATAATGAGTACAGGATTATGTTTGTATTTCTCCTTCGTCTTCCTCATTCCTGCATCTCTCATCTTTCAGCTAGTTTAATTGACTGCTCTGGTTATGAAGAGTCATTGTGTCTAGGCACGAGGAATAATACTTAGCATGGTATTGCTGCTTTCACATCACAGAGCTCTGCAAATATTAACTAACACTAACCCTCCTTAGCAGCAACTCACTGGAAAGTAGGTAAGCTTGACATTAACTCCGTTTTTAGCTGACAACACTAAGACACAGAAGGCCCAAGTTACTTATCTCAGCTTGAGAGCTGAGTTCAGCAGAAGGACCAAAGTGCAAATGGGAAAATACATTTTCTAGGCCATTTCACCATCCTGGGAGACATTTTGGCCTCTTGCACAGTGTTTGCCCCAGCCATGCCTCAGGAGCCAAGGACAAGACGGCCCTGTCCTGCTGTGCCACAGCCTCCCAAAAATGCCTGTGCTGTGCTTGACTTTCCCACGGCTACTGCTGCCTTCACGCACTGACTTTCTCCCCAGTGGCACTTGCAATGCCACCAGAACCGAAGGAGTTTTCCAGGTGCCACACAGTTAGGCAATACTAGACACTGTCTGTTCCAATTCTCCCATTTGCTCATTTGTTTCAGGACCTGAAAAAAATGTTGAATGAAATGGCCAAAGTCCATACTAGCTGTGCTAGAAGCAATGTTATTAGCAAAAAGTGATGTTCTGAAGCCCAGTCATGATCAAGTTATCAACTGTGGGAGAGTACATACAGTTTCTATGTGCTACATTTTTTTTTTTAGACAGAATAGGTCCTTCCTGTAGACACATTCCTGATTTAGACATTGTAAGTCACTAAAAGGTTCTGTCTCCAGAAACCATCTGTGCTTTCTTTGCTTTCTATCTTGGTTGTTCTTCTCCATCTAAATTCAAAGTTGTCTGGAAGTTCAGCAATTTTTACACAGGAGAATTTCCAGGATAATGCTTACTTCTTCCTTCATTCTTGCTCTTCTGCCTCACAGTGGACCTGTCAGCAAGGTCATCAGAAATACTGGCTGATGTATGCTCTGGAAGATTGGTTTAGGACATGTTCTCCACTAGATGACAGCTAACTCAACCAGTCAGCCTGCCTCAAAATATCCTCAAGCCTTTTTCATCATCAGCAACACTCGTCTTCCACTCAGGATCATCACATTTCTATTAGCTTCCCTGTTCCTGCTCAGAGGTGGCTGCATTTCCATAATTAGCCAGTTGCTGCACACCTCAACCGCTGCCTCTAGTAATTGAAGAGTATTATGTGTGTGCCATAAATTAGTTATCTGCCTTCTTGGGTAGATAGCAGACAGTGCTGTAACCAACTGACAGAGGAGGAGGTGAGAGGTGAAGCACATCCTGTTCCCAGGCGCTCTAGAAGTGATGGCTGCAGAGTAGTGTACTCCTAGCCAAAAGAATGCTGCTAGTGGTGCTGCCTTCCCTGCATTGCTTGCAAGTGAGGCTGAACTCTGAGTTGAACTGTACCCACACTGCAGAAAGAGAGATCCAACTCTCTCTTTTACATATACCCTGTGTAGGTTTCTCTGTGTTGTATTTGCAAGGACAAATGATTGGCAAATATCACAGCTACATGGATGGGCGAAATGGCTTTGTTGAATTCTGTAAATGAATGGGAGGAGAGGTCACAGGCAATGTTGGCCAAAGCTGATGACTCTTGAGTGCAACAGGATGCCACTGTTCAGTTCCTTTCCTGTTTATCATTTTGCTGCTACATAGCACCAGGATACACTTACCTTTAGGGACAATGCACAGTTCCAATCTTGGCTCTCTAGGAAGGCACAGTGGAGGCAGAGAAAAGCAACTAAAATGGTTAGAAAGATGGAACAGCTGCCTTGGAAGGACATCCCACAATAGCTAGGACAGAGTACAGAGACATATCCTACAAATGAAAACCTGCACCCATGTAGTCTGAGCAGATACACAAGTACCAGCCAACTCTTGTCTCTCACTCAGTCACACCTCACTGCAACAGTCTGCACAGACAGACTGCTGGACAGGCAGACCTCAGACACCCTTCCAAGCACTGAGTCATCTACACATCACCAAAGGGCCCCTGGTTATCTGCTCCTGTAGCCTCTCACAGCAGGACTTGTGCTTGAAGTCAGAGGGCTGTGACTGAGCAGAAGAAATAAAGGAGCTGTTTAGCATTC